>JAJGRW010000231.1:0-42966 GCA_025461045.1 Carex parvula | reverse complement strand
TAATGAAAAATTAAGGAGAATTTCACGTATACCCCTCAAAAATATCAAAATTACGTATTTCCCCATCTAAAGTTTGAAATTACATATTTCCCCCTCTAAACTTCAAATACTCACAAACTTACCCATTTTATTGTCTTTTATAAACACATTCTAAATTTATAAAATACCCATTTTACCCTTTATTAAAAACTATATAAAGCCATCAGACTCAAATTTGAATCTGAACGGTTCATCTACCGTCCGAATTGCTTTTAGATTTGTGCGTGCAAGATTGGCACAAATCTTGATGCGAAAACACAAGCATATTGAAGTGACATGCACAGAACTTAATGCGATGAGCACGGATCGGAATTGCTTTAAGATCCATGCATACTATATTAGCACGAATATTGAAGCGATACGCACAGATTTTAATGCAATGCGCGCGGATCGGACGGTAGAGGAACCCTTCAGATTCAAATTTGAGTCTGATGGCTTTTATATGCTTTTAATAAATGGTAAAATTGGTATTTTAAAATTTTAGAATGAGTTTTAATATAAATGACAATAAAATGGCTAAATTTGTGAGTTTTTGAAGTTTAGAGGGGGAAATACGTAATTCAAAGTTTAAAGGGGGAATACATAATTTTGAAGTTTTTGTGGGGTATACGTGAAATTCCCCCAAAAATTAATGTATTCAAATTAACTTATATTTTATTTTTTTACCGCTTAGACTTTATACTAAATGAATTCCAAAATTTATAATATTTGTAAATAAATGCATCATTTGTGATGTAGATCGATTTCAACGGTTTAGATTTGTCATTGAAATATATCCAATAAATTTTTAAAATAATAGCACAGCATGTCGTTATGCGACAGATAACACGTTCACCTTATTCATGAAGATATATATCATTTGTTTTACTTTGAAATTTTGATATTTGATCAATTTAATCTCAATTACAAAACAATCATAAATGATGACATGATAATTATAATTTAAATTAAAGAGACGCACTGGATTGTTGTAAAAAGTATGACATTAGTTTGCAATAAACAACTAAGGCTGTAAAATTTGAATTACAAAAGCCCAAAATAAAATTTGAAATTGAAGGATGAAAGATGATATACAATTATTGAAAAATAATTGCAAGTTTGCAACTACTTATGTGGCAAAATGATGTGAACAATCTCATATACAATTATTAGATTAGTACCAAAATTAAATTAGATTAGTGTCAAAATTAAATTAGATTTACAGTATATATATTGTTTAGTACCAAAATTAAATTATATTAGTACCAAAATTTGATTAGACTGGTATCAAAATTAATTAGATTTGCGTTACCAATTAAATCGCAATTTTAACCAAAATTATTTCAAATTGTAACAAATTTAAGACCATATTTGGCCCAATTTAAATTAAATTACAGTATATGGTTTAATTAGATTTTGATCAAATAAATCTCAAATGTAACCGAAAATGTGCAAATGTACCATATTTAACCAGAATTTTTACCATATTTGACCAAAATTGGTACCAATATTAATTTCAAAAATTACCAAATACAACATGGCATCATCTAGTAGAGATATATCATCTTCAAGTAGAAATGTACCATCTTCCAATAGAGATGTACCCACTTCCTACAATCTCTCTCAGTTCGTTGACACAGTCATGACCGATGTTCCTAGGACGGAATGTATTCTCAGTATTACAGTCCGACTTAGACGGTACCTCCTGCCTATCAGCTGGGCTATGTCCAGACAGAGCCCATCCTGAATTTTCCTGGAGGCTGCACACAGCAGAGCACATATCATTCCGGCACGTACCCTTTGCTCGATGACTCGATTGTGCTGCAAGCATGGCTATTCAGTCAACAGACATCTGGACAGACTCAGACTTTTGGTCCAAGAGTCCAGCCAGACATCTGATCCTCAGTCAAAGATTGAGAAGGTTCATGAGGAGGAAAAGAACGAGGATGACGATGTTGACAAGACGCCATTCTCCAGGCGGGGTAGGGGTTCAGGAAGAAGAATGCGAGGAAAGTATTTAGTCCAAATCTGTAGGCGTTTGATTTATAGTTTGTTAGGTGTTTTGTCAGATATTGTCACTTATTTATTTTTATCGGACATTAGATGTTATCTTTTATATGGACAGACACTGGTTATTTAGTTATTTATTTTGTTGGTTCGTTATTTATTTTTTTTTTGTTAGTTATATCATTATTTCATCGTGCACAAACGACATTTCAAACAAACGCTAGTCGGTGGTAAACAAAGACAAGAAAAGCACTAGTGACACCAATCAAGCTAACAATTGGAATGGTAACCGCGACACCTGACAAGGTAGGCGGCTCGACAGGAGGAAAAGATATAGCAGCAGGAGAAATTGTTGCTGGTGCTTCTGAAGGTGTGTCAATCGGTTGGGGCCAAAGGTGAACTGAGAGGCAATGAATTTGCTGGTACGGGAGCTGGAGATTTAACAAGTGGAGGGGATGATACTGGTACAGATGCTGGTATAGGTGCCAGTACAGGTGCATTTTAAGAAGGGAACGGGACTGGGGATGGTTTGGGAGCTGGTATAGGCGCAACGCCCGGCGCTTGGGCTAAAGAGGTCAGTAAGACTGAGAATTGCAAAACAGTGATTGCCATTTTGTTTCTTTTTCTTATAGATGAAATGAAGAGTAGTAAGATTGAGGCTAAGAGTTTGTGTGATTGCTGAGGTGATGGGGCAGTGTGAGAGGCTGTATGTCTATATAGGGATGAGGAAGCAATGAAATATCTGGTTTGGGGATGGTTTGTAGAAACGAGGTGATTAGAAATTTAAAATACACAAGTGCTTGTATTAAGTTATTAACTGTCGACATGATTATTGCCAACTATTGATTAGCCGTTTCCTATTGATCAGGATATAGAGTGAGTTGTAAAACGTATTTAATTCAAGCCAGGGACTACAAAAACCATTTTAATTTAATGGAGCGATGGAATTTATCTATTTAGTTAAAAAAAATTCGGAGTATTCTAAAAGTTTATACATCTAACATTTTATTATAAACAGTTACCCTCTTATTAAAAAAACATATAATATATTTAAACATGTATGTTGAAGCGGGTTGGAAGTTACCCAAAACAGAGGATCATGTTCTAATTTTTTTTTTTTTTTTTTTTGGTAATGGATTCATTCATTCGGGGCATTCGAACAGGATCATCGTTCACGACTTCTTCACGTGAGTTTCAAACTTTCAATTGATCCATAAATGACCGGGGCATTCGAATAGCAAAAACAATTTTGTTCCACAAATTTTATTTTTAAATTCAATTGAAATCAATTTTTCCTAGCAATTTGTTTACAATTTACAAACAAGTAACATTAATTTGTTTTCACTTCAATAATAAACTTTTGAGGACCCATTAAGTGCATATTTTTTACAATATACTATTTTGTTGAAAGTTGAAGATTATTCCGTTTAAAAGTTACCGAGTCATATTTATGGACTTTGCATTGCAATTTATTTAATAACTCCACGTTGATGAAAGTTTGCTGAATTAAGATTTACGAACTCTGCGGTCAACCGAAAATCAAAGATATTTCGTATTTATGTGATTTATTTTTGTTTCAGCTAATCAAAGTTGAAGATATTTCAATTTTATGTCATTTATTACTGCGATCAGTGACAGCAAATCAAGCAACACCAACAAAAATAGCTAAATATTTAAAAAAGAACAACTGGGATTAAAGAATTTAATAAAAGAACATATTTCTAATATAACATCTAAAGTAAAGCTATGACATCTCATAAGCAGCTATAAAAGAATAGCGCTGTCAACTATGAAAAACGACTCCTAACATACTCAAAAGGACCAAAAACCTATTTCGAAATTTTAAAAAATAATAAACGAATTTCCATAAGACCTCTCTGATTTCTCTAGAAAGAAACTGCCACCAAAAGAGCGCCAGTCAGTCCAATCAAGCTCACAACTGAGGTAGATGCACCAGATACCGGTGCCTTCGCAGGGGGGCTAGAGATGGTAGGAGCAAAGGCGTCTGCGGTGGGGCTGGTGGCAGGTGCCTCTGACGGGGTGGCGGCGACCGGTGGCGATGGTGGAGATGAAATCGTCGGGGCGAATGCAGGTGATGGTTCAGGTGCCAATTTGCGAGATGGTGATGGTACAGGGGCAGCTCTGGGGGCGGGTATTGGGGCTGCGCCGGGGGCTTGGGCGGAGATGAGAGTGAGAGATGCGATGAAGAGAGCCAAGATTGGGAGGTGAAGAGAAGAGATCGCCATTTCTGAGCTAGTTTGAGAGGTTGAAGAGATTTAGAAGTTAAAAGAACTAAAGATGGGTTGATTTCTCTGGGAGATTGTTTTGGTTTGAGATGAAGGAGAGAGTAATGTGGTAGGTGTATATATAGGTTAAGTAAAGGCGGTTGTGGGGTAGGGGTATGATTGGAAAAAGAAAAGAATGATTTATTTTATATAAATATAAATAGTATAATAATAGACACAATTAGCCGTTATAAAGATAGGTTTTTGCCGATGTGTTTTGTATTTTGGTTATCTGCTGTAAATAAAAATTGCATAGAGATTTTTTATTTATTTTTGTCAGCGCTTTATTTCGAGTTCTCTTTTTTTTGGAATAAAATTTCGACTTCTCTTAATTTAGGAGTAAAGTTAATCGCTAAATAAATATGATGGAACTATTTTGGGAGCTAAAATTTTAAATTAAGAGCAATTGGAATGGCCGAAATTTTTATTAATATCAAAGAAAAACAAAAAATTTCGAATTCTACATCCTGTTTGACAAGATTTTGAAAAATGCCCAAACTATAGTTTTAATTCACGGTTTTAGGCTCGAAAACTGCAAATTTAATTTACGGTTTTAGCCCACTCAAAACCGCAGAACAAATTCACAGTTTCGTAAAACCGGAATTTTTAAATTGCGGTTTAATCTCAAAATAGATTTTTTTTCATGAAACCGTTAATTTAATTCACGGTTTTAGGTTTTTCTAATTATTTGTTTAATTAAACAGAAATGTTGTAATTTAATTAATTTTTGTATTAGAAATATTTTATATATTTCTTTAAAAATAGATGGAATAATTTGATTTATTAGAAAGACTGTGACAAATAACCCGGATCAACATTTTTCAGGCCGGATTTTATGTGGCTGTAAGAAAAATTAAAATATTTCTTTGTGTTATTAGAAAAAAATATATTTTGAATCTGAGTTATTGATCCCGGTTCAAAGTCACTTTTAGATAAATACAGAAAATATTGTGGTCCTTCTATTTTTGAAAAAATAACAATTGGTTTGACAAAAGTGGTAGATGAATTGAATTCCAGGATTAAATTCACGGTTCTAAGTAATATTTTTAATATCAAAAACCTAAAACCGCAAAAAAAAATTCTGATTTTCCGAAACCATGGATTTGTTCTGCAGTTTTGGAGGGACTAAAACCGTGGATTTAATTTGCGAAAAGTTGACCCAAAACCATGAAATAAAATTGCGGTTTGGATATTTTTCGAAATCTTGTCAAACAGGGTGTAGAATTAAAAAAAAAAAATTTGGAATTAATAAAAATTTCGGTTGGAATGGAATGAAAGATTATCTCTATTTAAAGTGGATTAGAATGAAATATTATTTTTTTCTATTTAAATTGTAAGAGTCTAAAAATAAATTGTCAAGAAATAAAATTTCCCATCAATATATTACCTGACCTAAAAATAATTTCTATTTTCAAGTCAAAAATTTCCAAAGATTGATAAACTGTTCTAGAACAGTTCAATTTTCTTTTCTAGACTTAGCAGCAATTGGCCGGTGAGTCAGGTGAGAACTATTCCAGGAATACCTTCACGCGTCGTAATGTGGTACGCTAAGAAGGTTCAAATCACACGCTTTCCATTTCTCCGTGAGATCTGCACGCGTTGCCGCATTTGGAAGGGGCCACATTCTACACTCCAACGTCTCTATTGACTTCCTTAGCCGTGAATCTACCGTTGGATTACCAATGAACGGCCATCGTAGTCCCCAGAAATGATCGTTGGGGTATTCGGCGTGCTTTGTCTGAACGCCGAATAAAGAAATAGAAAAAACGGAGAGCAGAAATATTCCAGCTAGCCGTTGGGTGTCCTTTTTCATTTTTTTAACGTGATTTTAGGCCCACGCTGAATGGTCACAGCTAACCTGACAGGTGGCTGATATTTAATATTATTATATCTATAAATGTAGGTCCTGGATTGGTACCTTGGAGGCCATGTTACTACTGTACTGAGAAAACAGACAACTGTGCCTGACCGTTCGGTTCTATTGTGGCATTTTGTGACATATTAATTGTGTCGCCCGTACTAACTTTTTAGTTTTTACTTTTTACTAGTGGGAAATTTTGTAGCAATATATATGTTAATTTAATTTAGGGTTTGGGGTTTAGTTTACTGACTTTTTACCATGAATGTGTCATTTTCTCATGCATTGATCTTGATCGGACGGCTGATCTTTACTTAATTTAATAATAAATATTCGTTAGTAACTATGTGTTTTGTGGGACCAAGTAAATTTCTCCTTCATAGTAATTTAAGCAAACAAAATAGAGAATTATTATTTATAAATACATAAGATGATAGAATTTAATTGAACTAAGAAAAAATGATTTAAGGGATTCACATCTTATTACTCTCAATTGTGTTATAATTTTTGTTAACTTTTATCATCGAAAGAAACCTAAAAGATATATAAGAATTTATAAAAACTATTTGCTACCAACTGCTGAATTAAATTTTTAATATCGGGCAAGTATACATGTCCAAGAAAGGAATCTGCATTCTCTGCATTACCGTACAGTTTGAGTTAATATATGTATATTACAATCAGAATTCGGACCGATTCAGCCCACGCCTATGATGCACATGGTCATTTAATATTAGTGCGGATTTAAATCGGACGGTCCAGATCTTAACTCAAATTTTGAGTTAATGCAGAGGATACGAATTCTCCAACAAAGCCACATAGCTAGACCAAGCAATCTTGTCGCTCAGCAGTTGGGAGATTCTAGTTTCAAGAAATGTGACACCAGACAAGGGATGAAATTTATGTTTTGTTTAATTTATTGAATTTGAATAAAAAGGGTAAACATTGTGTTTCAGGTTCGGTAATTAACTTTATAATAGTATTGGTTCTATTTAAGACAATAATTTTATACAAAAAGAATAATCAATTTTTTATTATGTACTAGGGCTCATTGCATTGTCCTCTAATTTTGAAAATAATAATCAATTTCTGGTAAATATGTCCCTGAGTGTGTTTGCTATTACAAATTAGCATGACTTTTGAACTATAGTTCAATTACAAAATGATGCTAGATTTGGTCTTTTGACCTAGAAACGCACGTTCAATTTTCTTAAGAGACATTTAAAAATAAATATCTGTTGCGATTAACAGGAGCACTTATATAAAAAATCACATGATTTTGATTCAAACTTGACACCATTTGTTTGGTTCCAACCATCATTGCAAATTCCTGATTTAATCAATAAGAACTAAGAAGGTTTGAATGGAGTGCACATAATACTGTTGTGGGCCTGTGGGTGTAAGCCTGTTACAAAAGTCCAGTTGTAAAAAAAATACCCAATGCCTCAAAGCCTCAAAGCCTGCTGAGATTTTCGATGCAGAACTGCAGATGCAGTATATCTCGAGTCTGGATTGCAGTCAATATTTCTGTTAAAGTGACAGAAATTTATGGATAGGGTCCGTCCATCTATGGCTACAATTTGTAAGTCCAAACTAGCTTAGAACCGGTCAAAATGGATCCAGACTTGTACGAGATTAAGGATCTCGTCCAAAACAGAGTACGGCAAACAAGGAAAAGTGAGGATCAAGGAAATAAATCAAAGGATCGCAGGTTTCTGCGATTTCAATCCCAACCGTTCACATGTTTTAAGATTCGTGCACAAAAACTGATTTCTCAAAAGAATCCTGAATTTCATCGTATGAATAGTTGAAATTAGAATCGCAGGACCCTGCGATCCATTAGAATCGCAGCAGATTCGCTTCCGAGGATCAATGCGGCTGAATGAATATATTAAAATTAACTTTGACTACTTAACTTTATATTAAATGAATTTAAAAATTTATATTCTTTATTTGTAAATGCATCACATATTACGTAGATCGGTTTCAACAGTTTGGATTCACCGTTGAAACATATTCAATAATTTTTGAAATAATAGCACGGCATGTAACTTTATATCTAATGTCCTGAATTTTGTTAATTCGTTTTATTAATTTTTTTTCTCAATAAAGATGTGATAAAACCTCTTAATTTTGGGATAAACGATATTTTTAGTCTTTTCATTAAAATAAAAATAAGCCGTCAATTTTCTTATAACCG
This sequence comes from Carex parvula, assembly GCA_025461045.1. Classification (NCBI taxonomy): domain Eukaryota; kingdom Viridiplantae; phylum Streptophyta; class Magnoliopsida; order Poales; family Cyperaceae; genus Carex; species Carex parvula. The sequence goes on along the minus strand of JAJGRW010000231.1, from coordinate 34,598 downwards.
AATTTCAAACTTAGAATTTCTCGTACGAAGACTGGATAAATCAACGATTTTTTAGTCTATCTTTGAACCTGTTTCCAAAAGGTTCACAATATGAACATCTCTGAACCTTGCAAAATGCAATCTGTGGCTACAATATTTTTGGATTTTCTGCATCGACCCTAATGCAACAAATTGTACGGCCTTGTGATTGCGGTGTTAATCCGTCTACTTTGACACGCTAGACCGTTAAAAGAAGAAGAATAGGTATATAAAATCTGACTTGGTCATTGTTCATTTTCCTGTTTCTGCACATTACAGCGTACTATATAATAAAACCATGATATACCTCCTTTTACAATCAGATCCGTTAAATGTCCCAGAAAAAATAAGAATTCACATCCAGTGCAGTACCGTAATAGGGAATTTACAATTACTTGATCTGGACCGTCCTTTTTAACTTGGCATGAATCTCAAATCCCAATAATACTGCCCCCTTAGTCAGCCCGAATCCCAAACCGGCTGAGAGTTAATCTCAAACCGTAAATAGCTAATTATAAAAGGGAATCTTTTACGGTACCGTCGAGGATATGGATCTGAAAAAATAAATGGGAAGGGCCTGAGAGTATTGATTTTACATCTAGGCCTAATTTGCACAAGTAATGATTGTCGGAATTTAAATTTCAGGCAGAACCAAATTTTGGACCAGGCTAGACCTGCTATTGGAAATATTTTATTGGCAATAATTAATAGAAAACAAGAGAGACAAACAGTAAGAGTACAATAATATTTATATTGATAGTAAGATCGGTAGCAATTCTACCGATCTTAAAAATAAAAAAATTTGGATCTGTAAGAATTTTACTGATCTAAACTAGTTTTTTTTATTCCTTTTAATTTTTCTAGTAAAATATATTTTTTTACAAAAATAAATAAAGTACCTTAAAATTTGGATATATCAAAAACATTTTATCTATTTTTTTGAAAAACTTTTCATATTTTATTAGAAATCAAATATAAGAATTATCTCCATCTATACATCAAATTAAAAAAAAGTTAAGATCGGTAGAATTGCTACCTATCTTACTGCTAATATAAATATTATTGTAATCTTACTGTTTGTCTCTCTTCTTTTCTATTAATTACTACGGCTAAAATATTTCCCCTGCTATTTATCATAGTGCAGTTCTTGTTTTCTTTTACTCTCCTTTTGTCCTTTTTACTATTTTTAATATTTTCTTTTATTGCATTTGTCTTTTTCTTCATGAACTTTTAAATCAGCTATAGCCTATAGTTGTCCCTAAAAACAGCATGCATCTTCTCCTATTGGCACCTAAATAATCAGATTGTGTCGATGTTTTTATTTGTGGTTTTCAATAATAACGTGTAGTAGGGAGAATCATCTTTTGGACATACTAGTGATAAAAGATGACACTTTTAATGTGAAAGATTATGAATTCTTAAAATGAGAAAAATACAATAATATATTAGTATTTTTTAATTTTTCTTGAATATTCGGTGCATGTTCATATGCAAGTGGTTTCGTAATGCAGAAAATTATGCAGCTGCATATGTTGCTTTTGTGGTCTCATTTTAAATATTAATTTTACTAAGCTTGTTGTTCACTCACCATAATTGACATTTATTATTTTAAAACAAAGGATATACTATCAAATAATTTCATTTAAATAGTTGGGTCGCATAGAAATTTAATGTCATACATCACTCTCGTTCATAGCAAGGCCCTTTCATGAAAAAGAAAAAGGAAACCGGCGTCACTTCATAGGCCGGCATTTTTATTAATATTCAAAGTCTAATAAACTTTGAGTATTAATAAAAAGGGGGATTTCATGTATATCCCTCAAAAGTTTCAATATTACATATTTATCCCTCCAAAATCAGTAATTACATATTTTCTTGAAAATTGTAGAAACTCACGTATTTGTCCAATCTAACTCTATAACATATCAAATACCTCCAAAAATAACTAAGAAATATTTTTCAAAATTTCAAAATTAATTTAAACAATATTAATTAATAATATATTGACCATGATGTCCTTTGTTTCTGTTTTTTTAGTCCGTCTGAGTTCTCTTCTCTCTAAGACGCCAAAATTCCCGCCTCTCTCTCCAAACGAAGATGGAAAAATTAAAGCAGCGAAGGGTGCAGAAATATGTGAGAGCGGAGGCGATAAGAGAAGGCGGGGAGAAATCTGTGATTTGGCACGTTTGGGGAGAGAAGCGGGAGGTTCGGCGCATTAAAGAGAAGATAACTCAGACAAAGTAAAGTGACATAAACGAAGGGCATAATAGTCAACATATTCTTAATTAATATTGTAAAATAAATTTCAAAGTTATAAAAAATATTATTTAATTATTTATAGAGTTGGATTGGATAAATATGTGAGTTTGTATAATTTTCAAGGATAAATATGTAATTATTGATTTTGGAGGGATAAATATGTATATATTAAAACTTTTGCGGGATATACATGAAATTCCCTCTAATAAAAATGTCGGCTTCATAGGCCCTAGTGAAGGATAAGCAAGTCTCCGTGGTTTGGTCGAATAGCATGTAGTTCCAAATAGGGAGGCAATTCAATTTTACTTTAATCAACCTTTTTATGAGATTTCCATTTTTGTTTTACCTGTTTTTGTCTGAATGTGTCAACAGAACGCAGAATTTCAGTGACAGATTTATTTCACCCTTTTTTATGTGCCCAATACTTGAGAGTAAAATATGTATAATTTTTTTTAATAAAAATTCAAATCTAATCTTCTAAATTTCAATATTCATAAAAAAAAAGTTATCTCATTCAGAGAAATGATGAAACCAGACTTTTGAACTATAAAAGTTAATTATATAAAAAAAATTTATGAAAAATGAGGTTTAATTTCACAGTAACATGACATTTTACTCTAAATTATATAAAAAATCGTACATATATATACATAAATTTATAGAAAAAAAATGGAGTTCAATTGACGAGAATTTTTGTCTGAAAAAAATAATTAAAAGAAGAGAGAAATAAAAAGAGTACCAATAAATTTTCATGGGTAGTTGGGTACAAGGATCGTTAGGAATTTGACCTATTCAAACGAGTTGTTCTTTTTCTTTTTCAATTAAAATAAAAAGTTTGTAAAAAATAGATGAAGTATCTTAGAATTTAATTGTACTAGAAGAACTACATTTATTTTTCTAAACTTTTTATTTTAATAGAGAAAAAGGAACAACTGGTTTGGATCTGTCGGAATTCTACTGATCCAAACTAATTCAAATTATGAATCGGTAAAATTCTTACCGATCCTTCTACTTATAAATTGTTGATTCTCTTTCTATTTTTCTCTCTTCTTTTTTTATTTCTATAGACAAAAAATTCTCTCAATTGACCCTATTGCTTGTACTTACCTCCGCCTCTGATTCGGAGGCATTATTGTTATTGGATTAAAAAAACAGATATAACTTACGGGTGATATTATAAATTCAAAATTCCATGAACCGATCAAAAGCCTGGGCCTTATTAACGCAAAATTGTCAGCTACCTTAGTTTAATATTTTTTGAAATAAGTCACAAGTGTTCAAAAAGTTAATTGAAATAGACTGTCTAGTTAAGCAAAAGCCTAGGGGCTAAAGAGATGCGAAATTCTCCATCTTTTCATGTCACAACTACATCATACTTTGAACAAGGTTTTCACACGTCTTATCAATCATAATCATAACCAATAGCGGATTAAAACTCTCTTCACTACGCTTAATTTAAAAATAATATAAGCAATTAATTTTAGGTAAGGGCATAATTAAACTTCATCAACACTGTAAAATATTTTACAAATCAAGAACAATATATTCATGACTTCATAATCTTATTAAACTTTGGTAAAAGAAAATTGAAGCCATTTTTATTTTGAAGATGGAAATCATTTTTGAAGAAAGGAGAAAAGATTAACATCTTCGGATAAAAGGTTACATGTTAAAATTCAATTGAAGAGTTTTTTAAAATATTTAAAATTACAAAAAAATCAACCTTTATATTTATCTAAAGAATAAATAAGAAACCAAATGAAACATTGTTCATGTGTCAAGATAAAATTGCCAAACTTATGTTATAGTAGACCGGTTTTTGGTTCGAAAAAAGTCCGAAATTTTCTTAGTTAACACAGGAAAAAATCAAAATTAAATGATTACCACCATTTCCAACATATTTTTAATTCTACCACTCACGCGGACTCAGTTCGCACACCAAAATGGGTTGGTGCGCGGACTGGGTTGGCACACCAATTGATGCTCTAACTGAGTTAGGCACTAAAATTGGTGCAAAATTAGTAATCAAACGAGGTGAAACGCACCGAAGAGCAGTAAAAATTTCGGAACAGTTGGTGCGCCAACCTAGTTAGAGCACCAGTTGTTGCGTCAACCCAGTTCGCGCACCAATCCATTTTAATGCGCAAACTGGATCTATATGAGTGGTAGGATTGAAAAAATCTCACCAAAAATAATATTCATTTTTGATTTTACGCTTTGGTAACTAAAAAACTTTCAGAAAAAAAGCTTAACAAAAATAGTGTCACTAGTCATATGACTGCAGCCTTGCGCGTCTTTCTCGGATACTTTAGCACGCAACTGACAAAAGAAAAGAAACGAAAAAGCAGCTGTTTCTAAATTTCATGTCAAACTTGTACATGATAACACGAGCAAGAGATTTTTCGAGGAAATTATCATGACCTCTGTAAAAAACAATATAATATCAATTAGAGATGATTCGCTGGTAACTAAAATGGGAGTTCTGAAATGAGAGTAGAACTAGAGTGTTTTTTTGGCTAATGAAGTTACCGGTGAGTTTAACTCTAACTTATTAAATTAGCTGCAAACCACGAATTCAAACCGTTGAAATTAATACTTTACGAATTATGCGTTTGGATGCAATATTTATACATTACTAAATTAATTTAGTATAAATCAAGAGGTTTACAAAAAATAAGTTTTATAATTAGTTAATTTAATGCATTCATTTTTCATCATTTTTTTACCGCTTGACTTTACAATAGAGATTAATTAGAAAATTTATAAATGTTTGGATGTAAACACATCATTCATGAATTAAATTGGTTTCAACGGTTTGAATTCTTCATTTGAAGTCATTCTGACATGTTTTGAAGTTAAACTCATCAAGAAGTTTGATGAACTTAAGAACACCTGAAATTTTTATTTATAAGATTAAAAAAAGAATTACATAACATGACATGATTTTTTGGAAATTCAAAATATGTTAGAAAATATCATAATTGTCTAGAAATTACCAGAATGACATAGAAAATTACCAAAATAGTTTAGAAAATTACCAACTATTTAAAAAAAAATTGTAGCATGGCACCTAAACGGCGTGCACAGTCATCTACGACTAGTACACAGACCACATGACAGGTCAAGATACCGCAAGGGAAGTTGAGCGAGTTGTTATGGATCTCTCACAACCATCGTAGGATGAGATTGTCTTATGATGAGGTATGCATTTACATATTGGATTTTTAACACTTAGTAGAATACTCAAAGCATGTTGTAATCCCTAATTTGTCTTGACGTAGTCTAAGGAGCTGTTGACCGTATGTCACAACCGGATGAAGATACAGTACAACCCCGAGTCGGCTTTATGCGGTTGGGCTTGTACCAGATCTCCCGGATGGCCAACATCAACAATACGTACAACATTAAATACTGTATTGGTTGATCGGTGGTGTCATGAGATCCACACCATCTACATGTATGGGGGAGAGATGACAGTCACGTTGCAGGATGTGAGTTGTTTCGATAAGAACACTCTAGTTCTACTCTTAAAATGATTATATGTTGGTAGGTCGAAGGAATTTTAGAGAAGTTCTGTTTGAATCTCTTATCGAAGTTTTTGTAATAGCATACAAATACCCTGTTATACTAGATAAAAATAATAGATTAATCCAATGTTTGTTCAAATAAAGAAATGAATCCAATGAAATTGGTCTTATTTTCTTAATAAATTTATCTGATTTTTTTTAGCTTTTTTATTAATAGTAAATGCAAATTCCACAAAGTTTCTCAAAATATTCACAAAACTTTCGAAACCCTTGCATGCCATGTCCAAATCAGAACATGACATAAATCTTGCATTACATACATGCTTATCATTTAAAAAATTAAGCATCCTTTCAAGCAATACAAAAAAAAAAAAAAAATTCAGAACAGAACATACAATGTCAGATCTTTGACCTTATTTTTTATGAATGTAGAACATTGTAATTTTTAGTTTATTTTGTATAAAATTAACGTATCAAAAAATAAACATATTAAAACTTATCTATTACAATTAACTGGATCTGTTCATCTATATGACTATACAGCCTTCTTATTTTTATATGAAATGAATATAAAAAAAAATATAGGGAAATTAAAATGAATACATCACGTTTTGAAGTCCCAAAGTTGCATCCTTTAAAAGAAAATTAGCCTTTAAACTAATGTCTAAGACAATGCTATTAATGTAAAATATGAAAATATGAAAAATATGAAAATCAGTGATTTAAATCTGTTATTTTAATTTTTTTTTTCAGGATAGCATTGCAAAAAAAGATTTTTTTTGTAATCTATGACAATAAAATTTTCTTTTTGTTAGTGTCTTAGCATGATATTTAATTGGAAGGATTCCGTATCAGCTCTTATTATTTTATTGTTGGTGGCGCCAGAGAAAACTTTAATACACTTATTAAGGATTATTTATATATTTTATTTCTGACTTAAGCGAACTTCTTCCTCCTAACAATTGTCAATTTAATATCATTTTCATATTAATTGTGACCTCATTAAATATACCTTCCTAGTTTACTATATATGTTGTTGTCAGTGTTAAATATAAATTATTCATAAAAAATTGGCACCGTTACTTGTATATACATATATACAGGAGTTGTTGGCTTATCAACAATTTTGATCCCCATTCCATTAAAAAAATTAGCATTAATATTTCATTATTGTAATTTTTCTTAAAAAAAATTATTGAAAAATTACGAAATGACCTCTTTACTTGGTCATAATAGTTTGGCTGCTGACTCTGACAACTTGCCCACTATTGAATAATTCTTGGTTTAAAATATTATTTTTCTTTGTTATTACTACATAAGATACCTCTATTGAAAAATTATTTTTCAAATTATCTAAGTATTGCAGAATTATCAAGATACCTGATAACTTGTCTGTCTATATTATCAATAAATAATTGCAACATGTAAGAGTAATTACAAAAACAATATTGATTTTTTTTTATAAAAAACATGATAAATGTGATGGAGATTGGAGGGTACAAAACTTCTCCATATAAAATATTAGCGTATAATATTGATTTATCATTTGTCAAGTCTCTTGTTTTACTTTACCACAACCAATTTATTATGTATTTTTAGATCTCACTCCCTAGCTATTACCCACCAAATCTTTTGTCAGAAACTTAAAATATAATTTCAGTTGATTCGTTCAATAAATTAATAGTTTAGTACCAAAAATATTAAAATCAAAATTTCTATTATTTTATAAATTTCCTTTTTAATTATATATATTTTCCAACAACTATCTCTTCGCCTTCAGAGCCCATCATATGTTTTGGCATTATTATGTAACAGGGGGTTGGTACCTTGAAACAAAAAACAAAATAAAATAAGAAGCAAGAAATAAAAGTTGTGATTTAAGGATTCAGTGAGGACAAATTTGTGGATTTGGACATAGTCTAGTGACTCGTAGAATTTTTCCAAACAAAATATGCAAAATTTATCATTTAGCTAGCTCCTGCATGATTTCAGTTGATCGCTTAATTTTATTTTGTTTACTAAAAAAAAAACCAAAATTTAGAAAACTAGTAATTTAACCGTCTTATTTGAATTAAAATATGCAAAATTTATTATTTTGTCATGGAATATATTAGTCTACAGAATTATGTATGGAATATATAGTCCTAAAATTGTAATTTCTTGTATTAACTTATTAAAAACATTCCGCTTAGTAGCTGCTACTAAGAATTAAAAAAAAAAAACTTATTAAAAACATTAAAATACACATATTTCTTAAATAAACTTGGGCCATAAAGTCATTAACATAATTAGAACTTATATTGTAAGCAAACCAAATAGTATCTTTGTGTGTACAAGTTTTACTATAAAAACTGACCGAAGCAAATTTTAATTTTTAGTGAATTGGAAACTTTAATATTATAGCGAACTCTCAAAATTATGTGACAATATTGAAAAATAAGTATAGTTTGGGGGTAACTTTGAATTTACACCATGCCAATTAGCCACATAAAACCGAATTAGCTTTAAAATTTGCCTCCACTAAACACAACCAGACTGCTTGGCCTCCCAAAACACTGACTTGTCTTATATGCGCACTGTTGGATTCCCACCGGTCCCTGTTCTCTCTCTTTCTACCTTTGTAGATATATTAAAGATTCATGGATCAGACAAGAACAATTCTATCCTACCAATGCAAAGCTCTCTATTTCTTCATCTTCTTCTCTTCTCTGTGAGACACAATTGCTAGTAGCCAGCCCTCTACCCATCCCTCTGATCCCTTACTCTCTCAATGAAGAGACCAATCAGCAACTCTAAACCCATACCAGGTCCATACCAAGCAACTCACTCACTTTTGTTTTCTTCTTCTTCTTCTTCTCTGTATTTTCTCTGTTTCTTCTCACACAATTGTTATAATTTTGTTAACAGAAGACATCGGTCTCTCCTCAATACAGTGCGATGACAGATTCGCCTTGACCGGCGACTTAGAAACAGAACTAGATGAGGATCAGAGCATCAATGAGACCATAGGCCTCACAGCGGCAGAGAAGAAGCGGCGGCTGGGTTTGGACCAGGTCCGGGCACTGGAGAGGCACTTTGAAGTGGAGAACAAACTAGACCCAGACCGCAAGACCAAGCTCGCCCAAGAGCTAGGTCTCCAGCCTCGCCAGGTGGCCATATGGTTCCAGAACCGGCGTGCCCGATCCAAGACCAAGCAACTTGAGAGGGACTTTAATGAGTTGAAAAGCCGGCATGATGAGATCTTGATCGAGTGTGAATCACTTCGTCGCGACAGGGATGCTCTCAGTGCTCAGGTATTAATTTGTCTTTGCATCCTTAAATCAAATTTGCAAAGCACTCACCATTATGATGATTTGTATACACTGTTTATTGAACAGCCTGACAAAGGATAAATTTGGAAGCTAAATTATACCTTCAAATATTATAGGATTTTATATAAATGAAATATGGTTCTTTTGTATTTATTTAATAAAACGGAATAAAACTAAATCTAGATAATTCAACTCCAAAATTATATATAATTAATATAGAGTTCAGGCAAATGTGCACTTAAATATATATATGTTGTCCAAATATGTGGTTTACTTGGGAGTCCCAATCCATTGCCATAGAACAATGGCTGCTATATATTGCTGATTTGCGCGTTCCATGAAAGATATTTTTTAGGAGGTTTAATTTGGAACCTGTTATCAGTGATTCAATAATATTCAGTGCCATTGACTTTAATGACAGCGGGTGTGAACTGGTTCTATAATATTAATAGCATATTCATATTCCACTCAGAAAAAAAGTTGGAAAGTGCATGTGAAGTATCAGTCATTCTCAGATTGAATTCTTGACAAAAAGTAGAACAATTCCTAAAGCTAAAATTTGCATCATCTAATTTGTTTCAGATTAAGGAATTACAATCCAAATTAGATAAATCTCAGGCAAGAGCTGTGAAATTAGAGATGAGCGCTTCAATGTTTTACAGAGATGGTGCATCCGACAGCGACTCAAGCGTTGTATTCAACGAAGAATCCATAGATCAGCAGTGCTTCATTGACACATACACTGCAAACTTTCCCTGTAAGGGTTTTCTGGAAGAAACTTTTGCTATTCCTAGTGAAGAACAAGAACTCGGCGCAGGCACTGGGTTCTTCTCTGATGAACCTGTATCAGATCCATCCCCTTGGTACGGATCAGACGAATGGGTCGATTGAGATTTGGATAAGCATGCACTTGGTTATTTTTCTCTCTCTTTGAAAGATACTCTCTCTACAATGTAAGAAAGGGAGGTGTAGAGAGCGAATGACAGTGAGAGGAATGGGACCCGCAGTGTTTGTTTAATAGCTCAAATAATTAAATAAACTTAATTGCCTTTTGTCTGTAGCAGGATGTTAATCTAGGAATTTACTTCATTTGGAATATTGGAAACCGGTAGGGGAATGTATTTTCACTTGATGATGTCATTGTAATTTATCGCCTATATATAATATAACTAATCAATTTGGTACTGCTAGCTAGTAAAAGTAGCAACTTGCAAGTGGATATCTCTTCATATATGCGTATATGCAAGGGTTGTATTATAATATGTTGATATGATTTTGACAAGATTAGATTCTTCAATATTTGTAGAAAAATAAAGTAATGTCCAAAAATCTAGTCAGTAATTTAATTTTGAATTAACTATATTAAATAAAAGAGAGGTAGGTTTTACTGACAATAATAATTTGGTTTAGCAATCATATTTTGCTGAAGAAGAGGTTTTCATCACCAAAACTATTTTTCTACTAGAAAAGGTCAGTTATCTAGTTATATTTCATAATTTGAAATTCAAATGTCGAATTTAAATTGTGAATTATTTTTGTACGGAGTGAGTCCATGTAAATTTTAAGACTTCATGTTTGTTAATTTTATAATACATGCATCAAGTGATATATATAAAATGAAAGAATCCAGTAAACAATAATTTAATTTTATGGCATTTATCTTTGACATCCTGACTCAGTATAAAACAAACTCACAGATCATAAAATTTTATATAGATGCATCCATTAGGCAAATAAACAAGATCAATAATTGTATATGACATGTGAGTTTCAGTTTACAATATTAATGAAAAGGTCAAAGTTGTAGCATTTTGTGACAAAAAAATTGTGCATTGAATTGAAACTCTCATTTATAAGTAAAAAGTTTTGATTAAACATCAAAATATTGTAGCATGACATATTTGACATAATTTGTGTTCTTCCTTAAAACTTTAGAATTTAATAAATATTTAAACTTTTTATTTACTTATTTAATTAGACTCCATGGTATATATTTTTTACGGAACAAAGACTAATTTATAATAATACAATTGGTGTTATTTTATTTTTCATGGTTGGAAATGAATTATTAAAAAAATTGGGTGTTTTACAATTATATTATCAATTGAAAAAATTAGTACATCACAGCAATTATATTATCAATTAACACATCATATTAGCAATTTAAAATAAATCACCGTTGTAGACGTTCTTAGTTCACTTTAGATGATATAGAACATACTGAGACGACAGTTACTTAGGGCAGTTATATTTTAGGCATGATTACCTATCCAGATTTGTATGCATTTTATCAACACAAATTAAAATTGTTAGCGCAAATTTGACTATACATTAAACCGAATTAGATATGATCATAGCACGCTTTGAAATTTGAATTTTTATCAATAGATTTTATTTTCGTAAAAATTCAAATTGTACAGAATTCACACAGTTATCGTTGAAATTCTCACAGAATTTTGGCAAGTTCTTGTGAAAAATAGTCAAGACGACCAAATTGATCTTCCAAATCTTTCTAACTTATGTTATTTACGAAAATACCCTTAGCATATGTTGTCCATAATAATTTCCTGATAAAATCAAACAATTCAAACTTGAGTACTGATCACCAGATGACGACTTAATTTTTCTCCTCTAGTATCACCTATCTTCTTGTGGGACCATGATATTAATAAGGCTCTTTTCATATAATATATATATACTACATCAAAATTTAAAAGTAATTGTTAGGTTTAGGCTTTCAATGAACCTAGGGGAACCACCCAATTGCATATTAATTTTCATGCTATTATATTTGAAAGAATCTTGCTTACCTAAGCCTAATATATGCACACAGATTTCCGGTGGATACATTACTTGTGATATTTATTAAAAAATACAAGTGATTCCCAAGTGGATAATAAATACTCTTTGGAGACACCTCATCTCCAGTCCCAACTAAACCGGAGATCTCCTGTACTCTAGTAAACACCATATATATAATGAGTTCAACATGGACCCTGCAGTTTGATTAATTGTGAATCTCACGTTTTGTCACAGATATATGAATTTTTTTAATTGGAAATCCGAAAAGTTACATCTATGTGTTTTTCTCTCTACATATTTACACATGGAAAATATAGAATTAAAGAATAAATCATTATATAAAGCACCAAATTTGAGTTAATGCAGAGGATAGAAATTCTCGTTGGACACCGATGCTTCTCCCCTTGGACCTTTTCAGATTTTAGTTGCAAATGGAGATGACCATATCTTATCTCTTTTCTCTTCTCTACTTCCCTTTTCTAACCAGAAATTAAAAAGGTAGATTGATGTGACTCCAATGATTTAATTTAAGCTACAGATTAACCACCCATACTAGCAACCATTAATTTATTTGTGTGACCTGTTCTATGTTTGTAGAACATTTTTTTAATCAAAAATAGCATCTGCGACTTGTGATTTGATATCTATTTCATGTTTCGTTTTAGATAACATGCATGTCACTTAACGAGCAGAGGTGGAGGTATTATTAGTAGTCATATTTAGAGGAGAACAGCTTGGGTCCGATGTCCATTGGACTCAAATTTGAATCCGATGGATTTCGGAACCGTCCGATCCACTTTAAGATACGTGCGCATAAATTTTAAAGCAGACATGAAAGTTGTGGCCGTGAATCTTAAAGCAAATCGGACGGTCGTCGAATCCATTAAACTCACTTTGAGTCCGATGAGCATCGGACCCAAATTGGTTCCTATTTAGAGAGGTACTGTACTAGGTTTCGGGCTGGAACAGGTTTATTGAGTATAAACCATAAAGCCATTTGGAATAAATTAATTTACATTTACTCAAAAGTGAAGAATAATAATGAGAATTAGAAAATTAAGATTGAAGACGCTTAATAAATTACTTCAGTGTAATTTTATTCTATAAGGAGGACTAAAATATATAGTACTTACAAAAATTATAAATATAAAGAATAAAACTATTATTTTTTAATTTATAGCGATAATTTAGCTATCCCAATTAAGTTTTAATTTAACATGCAGATTTCTTTTCCTTAATTTTTACTCTCTGAGATATTACCAAGAGTATAAGATCCCAGGGTCTTCATTTTAATATCCAAAATTCTAATTGCTAAACATATATGTATAATAATTTCTTATGTTATTTTTAAAATTTGAACCATGTATTTCAAAATTATGATATACATTAGTTGTACAAAGATCCGTATATATGGAATACCCTATGATTTATGAACGTTATCTTTATTTCCTAAATTTCATATAGCAATAATTCTGAAGTACTTCCTACGAAAAAAAAAGATTGTTAAAATGACATTTCACAGATTAAAAAAATAATATATGGACGGAGAAAAAGAGAGAATTTCTTCTCACATAATTTAAGGCTTTTACTTTTGTGCGTCAATCAATTTACTTATGGCAGAGAATATATGCCACTACATATGACTCACAAAAAAACAAGTGCAATGGCCAAGTTACATGAAATGGCCAACATATTTAAAACAATAAAAAAAAAAAAAGTAGCATCTATACTTTCTTATTTATCTATCTATCTATCTATCTATCTATCTATTTATTTATTTATATTTAGCAGCTATGCATTTTTATCTGATGCCACATGATATTAGCCATTTTGGCCATTTTATTGGAAACCACCAATTTTCTAATAAAATAAAACATGATTGATTTGGTCGTACTTCTGCAATACAACTAATTAAGATTGACGTGCTTTGCTTGAATATTCTATATTTAAAGTTTATTGTCATTATGAAGTGAAAGTAATTAATTATTTTTTATGTTATGATTGGCCATGGTCTATAAATATGAACATTGTTATTCAAAGGTAATAAAAATGTCTATTCATTGTTTATTTGATTTTTACTCCAAAAAAAATTATCCCATATTTTTATTCTTTGGCTGAAATCAACTTTGGCGAACTACGAAAATTTAAATAGGATCGAGATAGGTTTAAAATTTGAAATGCATAATGTATGATAGCGGGTGCTTGAATTCAAGTCTCCACAATGACATACTAAAATTTTAACAACTAGACTACAATCACACATGTGATAAGAGGAAGGTTAAGATATATAAAAACTTAAAATAATAATTAAATTTCAATATACATGATTAAAAAGTTTGAAATCATGAGTGAGCAGCTCCTGAGCGTACATATATATATATATAGATCCTCTCCTGTCAAACTTAAAATTGAGCTAGCTTTTTTAGTATTTCTAATTTAAAGTAACTTTTGGATATTACTTGAAAAGATGTAATAATCCTACCCTACTTGTAAAAATTGAGAATTTCTTGAAATTCAAAATGTTATTCCCTTTTATCATAACATATGTGCACTAGTTCTAAAAGATGCTTTTGGCAATTGGAAAAGATGCCATAAAGTTTTGTATTTCTCATAAAATCAAACTTAACAATAGCCAGTTAATTCTTTATTATTAGTTCTACCCTACCGAATTCAAAGTATATTCTTTCTTTGATTGAAAGTGTGCTTCATTAAAGGGAAAATAAAGAGGGAAAGCGTTGCTTTTGGATTTCATAGTACAAACTACAAAGGTTTCCTTCTAACTGCGCGCATGGGAAATGTTGCAATTTGCAATATGGATTAATTAACTGCATCGATCGGGCATGAAAAGAAGTATTCTTTAGAAAACAAGTTTTAATTTGAACTAGAAAAAAGTAAAATAGAGAGGAAAATTTGCAATAGACTCCTTATTTTTGTAACTAAGTCTTTCTCTATTTCAACACAATAGATTAAAGTATTTTATGGAGAAATGGTGGGTGGAAGTAGTGAATAATAGACATGTCGAATCGTTCTAATAGGATGCCATGTTGAAAATTGTTAGAATCAAGTACGGCATGCCAAGCATGTACCTAACATCCAAACACAACATGTGAATTGACACAACATGAACACGGCAAGGTACAATATGTTATATGTGCACCTTTTGTGTAAAGGCTTTTCTGTAATAACTGTAGTCTGTCAGGGTCCTAATGCGTATTTTCATTTACTTGTTTTTCTAAAACCAACTCTCTTTTCATTGTATCTAGCTGAAAAGATACATAGTGTAGATCTTGCACGCGTTGATTGGCGCCTAAAAAATTTTAGAAGATCTTTCGTTTCTTTATGTTGGATTGCTGGGGAAATGTATAATGTTTGTGACGGTAAAGAGATTTTCTAATTAATGGTGCACTACATTATATCATTTCTTTCTTTTATGAAGACTGTACTGTAGTTTGAATGGCTGAACTCAAACTGAACTGGTTCGAATTGAAACCCAATTTACCTATGTTTGGATGACACAAAAATAACAAGAATAGAGGCCATTTTAGAATAGAAGCTATTCGGAATAGCAATGTACATCCAAACAATATTTTTGCTATTCATAATAGCTAGAATAGCTGCTATTTTCTATTCCTTGTAAATGTTGAAATAGCTAATATTTGGAAATGTGAAATGAGAGAAAAAAAATATTTCGTTTTTAGATTTCCGCCAACACAATTTCAAAATAACAAATTTAATACCACTTTCCGATATCTCTACGTCATGACAATTCATTTGAGATTCCACTTGCCTATCTTTCTTCTTAATTAACACCTTGTTAACACTATTCTTTATTAGTTACAGCTATTCACTATTCCACATATACAATCCAAACAACATTTTTACTAATCCGAATAGCACCATTTTCACACTAATATGAAAATCACTATTTTTTCTCTATTCTCATTTACTATTCTAAAATTTTGTTATTCTAGCTATTCTGAGTCTCATCCAAACGTACCTGATCATCTCATTGGTTAACTCAGTAGCATCGGCAGGTACAGTAATAAATGTTCTGGTGGTGGTGTTACTTGAAATTTATTTACAAAACAAAGGACCCACATCAACATGGGTACAGAAAAGAAAAGCACCTTATCCAATCAAAAGAAAATTTGATCTTAAGTGGTGTCATTATCATAGATATTATATAATTTCACCTTTGTGCAGTACAACAATGTCTGTGCTAGCTACTTTGTACTGCTGCAACTGTTTCAAGACGAACAATACAAGATTCTTCAAGTTAGATGTTGTTTTTTGCACATTACTGGAGGTATGTCATTTGAAGGACAATAAATTTCAAATGAAGGTGACAAGTACCTAACTGCATTTAGAAAGGCATCTTATCTCTCTTAATTGTTCTTCATATTAATTGTTATCTTCATGGAGTCCACAAATGCTGCTAACTATATATTTTATGTTCTTCAGGTAAGAATATATATATATATATATATATATATATATATATATATATATATATATATATATATATATATAGAGTAAGGCTACGGTGCTTTGCAAAGTAAACCACCCCGTTTACTTCGGGTTACTTTTTGGATTTTGAAAATCCAAACAACCGATCCGAACCGTTCAACATGTTCTAAACATTGAAATGTGCTTGGAGACCAAATTTTATATTTTTTGGAATTTTTTTACTATTTATTAAGCCACTTTGAAAGTTTCTGATCCGATGGTCCAGAAAATTTTACTGTTTGCCGTCGGATTAGCGATTTTCAAAGTGGCTTAATAAATAGTAAAAAAATTCCAAAAAATGTAAAATTTGGTCTCCAAGCACATTTCAATGTTTAGAACATGTTGAACGGTTCGGATCGGTTGTTAGGATTTTCAAAATCCAAAAAGTAGCCCGAAGTAAACGGAGTGGTTTACTTTGCAAAGCACCGTAGCCTTACTCTATATATATATATATATAGAGAGAGAGAGAGAGAGAGAGAGAGAGAGACAAAGAGACGCCTAGGCAGCCCCTGCCAGGTTTTAAAAAGAAAAAGAGAGAGAGAGCAAAGCTAGGATGTGATGTGGTCACTAAGAGGTTTTGGTGAGCACAACTTCAAAAATATATTGGATCGACTTCGAACGACGAATTTAAACCGTTGAAATTCATGTACTTCATGAGTGATGCATGTATATCAAAATTTTGAAAGTTTAGAGTTGATTTGCTACAAGGTCAAGCGGTCAAAGAAATGAAACTTTTATAAGTTATTTTTATAAGTTGTTTTAGATATTTAATTTTTATCATTTCTTTGATCGCTTGACCTTGTAGCAAATGAATTCAAAACTTGCAAAAGTTTGCATGTACTTGCATAACTCATGAAGTACATGGATTTCAACGGTTTGGATTTATCGTTTGAAGTCGACCTGATATACTTTTGGAGTTATGCTCACCAAACCCTCTTGCTGAGCACATCAGACTCTAACTTTGCTCTCTCTCTCTCTCTCTCTCTCTCTCTCTCTCTATATATATATATATATATGAGGGATTTGATTACAACACTTTTGAGTTACCACAAATTTACCACAACCATTTTTTTTATTTTCAAAGTCCAAATCGTCGATACAAACCGTTCAACATGATCTCCACAATAAAATGTGCTTGCAGATCAAATTTTACATTTTTTTGAATTTTTTTACTATTTATTAAGATCGGTACAAAATTCAATGGTCTGAATTTGACTCGTTTTTGTAAAATACTTAATAAATAGTAAAAAAAATTCAAAAAAATATAAAATTTGATCTGCAAGCACATTTTATTGTGGAGATCATGTTGAATAGTTTGAATCGATGATTTGGACTTTGAAAATGAAAAAAAATGGTTGTCATAACTAGGGGTGTTCATCGGTTCGGTTCGGTTAAAACCAAAATAAAATAGGCAAACCAAAGTTTATTTCGGTTTTCAAAAATAGAACCGAACACACCAAAGTAAACATAGCAACCGATTAAAACCGAACCAAAGTAAATTTCGGTTTGTTCGGTTTAACCGAACAAACCATTGTTTAGTTGAGATTGTTTGAAAAGAAGTTATTACAAGCCAAATACCTAGCTGATACTTAGTAACCACAAGAACAAAGTACAGAATGGAACATAACCACAAGAACATAATGGAACATAACCCAGCTGATACTTAGTAACCATTGTTTAGTTGAATCACAACTCAGAAAAACAGAATGGAACATAACCTACTTAGGTATTACAAGCCAAATACTTAGCTGATACATAGCAACCACAAAAACAAAGTACCACCGAATAGCAAAACCTGAACTGACAACCATAGAGGATTAAGTATAAAGGATCCTAGCAAAATAGAAAATCCACAAGACACTAAAAACTGCAAAATAGCACTTGTAGCTTGAAGAAACAACATCACTACATCAGTCTTCACTTGCAGAACATGTGCCTTGCAAGATTACATAAGCCTCACCATCTAGATTCATTCCTGAGGGATCAACACAAAACAGCTAAAAACCTGACAAGCAACAAATTTACAAAAACAACCTCCATAATGCTACAAATTCAAGATAATATAAATGAACATCAAAGGTTTCAACCAAGTCAATTACAATCAGAATTGATTAACAAAAACTTAACATATGTGCAAAGTTGCAAACAAGGGACTATCTTTTTAAATTTCGCATTCTTACACAGTTACACTATATACAAAACTCTTTACACACAAACCCTTTACACACAGATATTTTAGGCACGGGGTCTTGAGGCCGAAATTGCTTGAAAAATAACTGTTCATGAGAGAAACAGTTGTACTTTTGTAACCATGCATTTTAAGAAAGGATTGGTCCTATTTGTAAGAATTGTAACTCATTGCCTTGAAGGGGAAATGATAAATGAAATGGAGGGGGGTGGGGTTGATACTAACTTCTTACGTGTTTCTCCTTGGACAATAGCTCAAAGTGGTTGGTCGCTTTTACAATTGCAACATCCAAATCCTAACAGTGTATTAAGAAATTGAAGATTAACAAATTCTAACAGTGTATTAAGAAATTGAAGATTAACAAATCCTAACAGTGAAATTGAAATTGAAGATTGTACTCACAGTTGTAGCTTGAAATTGAATATTAACAAATCCTAACAGTGTATTAAGAAATAAGAAGTAACCAAGAAATCATGTCAGTGGGATTAACAAATCTTGTACTCACAGTTGTAGCTTAAAAAATATATAACAACAATTGAAGATTAACAAACCTTGTACTCACAGTTGTAGCTTGAAATTGAACCTTTTCTTAAAAATCACGATGCAATACCTGTTGGGATTAGTATAGCCTTAAATTGAAAGAACATAATATTCAAGTCAGTGGTACCTATGAAAATCTCCAATTCCACGAGAAAGAGTATAATATTCAAGTTTTTCATGTAACCCTTCTCTTTTATCCGGACTTGGGACCAGCTATGTCCAATATGACATAGGCAGAGTTAAAACTTGTTAGTATTCATCTAACATATAATTATAGAAGTAATAAAATTATATAAAAAGAAAAGGAAAGAGTATATACCACCGTTAAATGAGCATATCTTCTTCATATCACACCATATTTTGCACACCAAGTCACCAAGTATTTGCACTTGTACAAAAAAGTAAAACTGAAACGAGAAATAAGTAAAACTGAAAAAGAAGTAAAACATGTCAGATTTTCAACTTAACTGTCATCAAGTATGACATGGCAGCCCATTGCACAATGCCTCCAACTTAACTTTAACTCAGTTTTTCAACTTAACTTGAACCCTAACAAAAAAGAATTAGATATTGTTTGACCCTAAAAAGTTGTCATATGATAAATGGCAATTTCCGAGGCAACTAAAATGCCGAAGTTACACATAGACCCTTCAAATAAAATTGGATAAAAGCATATTATAATTCCTAGTAATACTCCACATATAAAACCATGAATTTTGATATGCAATATGGTCTAAACCACCAAAGAACTAAATTCCTACAAGCAAAACAACTGCTGGATAATGTATTGGGTGCAAATAATGGGGTATACTCAGCAAAACCGCCCCCCCAAACCACTCTGGGTACAAATTGAGAGATGTTTAACAGTTCCTGACATCGAGAACCCCACAAGTCAGTGACTTAAGAGCGTTTTTGCTGACTAGCTGAGATAAATGAACACGGTCTATGCAAACAAAGCTTGTAGACCGACCAGTCAGCTATTCGGTGCATAATGCACCATGCTCAGCTAAGCATCAAACCCGAAATTAAATTCGGCGC
Organism: Carex parvula; assembly: GCA_025461045.1. NCBI lineage: Eukaryota > Viridiplantae > Streptophyta > Magnoliopsida > Poales > Cyperaceae > Carex > Carex parvula. The sequence goes on along the minus strand of JAJGRW010000231.1, from coordinate 14,409 downwards.
CCCAACATAAGTTGAACCCTTCATCCCATATGTGCTTGGTGTTCCATGCACCGCATAGGGCCCAACATACGGCCCATCAAACACCTGGCGTGGCCAGAGAAAACAACAGAAAAGAAGGGAAAATGTTAAAAGGAACAAGAGACTGACGCAAGGGTCCCACCCCGTCAGCTCCTTCTCCTTCCCTTCTCTCACGGTTTCAACCAAAATTAAGCTAGAAATTCGAATTAACGAGAGGAGAATAGTGTAATCTCTTAATTCGGGCTAGTGAGGCATCTTACCCTCTGTTCCTCTTGGCTTCCTCTCAAACCCGAGCTCCTCTCCTCTTCTTTAATTCAAGCCCGAATAGTGAGAATGTGGCAAATCGGTTTGGCCAAGATAATTAAAATCAAGAATTGAGAACCTAAGAGGGTCCCTCTGTGTGCAATACGATGCTGTTGAAGGCCTCAATTTAATGAATGTGCATTTAAAATTGGGCCTGCACCCGAAATTGATATGGTGCAATTCGGGCACAGTGGAAAATGACAAAATTGGCTCTTGACAAGAGTTAATATACCATGGAACACATTAAAGGGTGTATTACGATGCTAGATGTCGCATTCTCAATAGCCAAAGGACAAAGGATAAGAATGGACCATGTTAAGGTATGATAAACCGCCGGTACAACACCAAATTGGCCAATACAGCTATTCATTAGCTAGCTGGTCCCAGGGACACGTGCCCCTCACTCCAAAGAACATGACAAAAAAGGAAATTCTCTTCCAAGAGGGCTAGGGCACGTGAATGGAAAGTTCTATTCAAAGATCGGTTAATCAAGGGCTACAAGCCAAGGCATGATGCCCAAGGCCGATCCAATGGCTGGGATTACTCCAGGTATGAATATGTGACATGTTAAACCCCTACTGGATAGCATATGCCATGTAAGCAAGTGTGAGGGGGGGGAATGCATCTAGACCCTTGATCAAGCACTTGGTGTGCATAGCAAATGACACCTCAGCAAAACCCTAAAACCCTAGACCCTTACTGCCCTATATAAGGCACCCCAAATGCAAGAAAATGGACACACTCTAAGGGTCCATATATACTTCTTCTCCTCCAGAAACTCCTGTGCAAAGAGCAAGTTAGAAAGTTCAAATTTCAAGAGTTTAAGTTAGAAATTTCAAGATTCAAGCTTTTTAGCAAAATTAGAAAGGTAATTCATACCTGAAAGGATGTAAGCTCAGATGAGCAATGATCTGTACATATGTTATTTTAATCGAAATAAAGAAGGTTTTTGATGGATTTTTCCTCTTTTCCTTACTGTCTTGAGCATTGATCTTCTCTTTTTATTTTTCTTTTCATTTTAAAATCCCAAAAATGATAAATGTGAGAGCTATATAATTTCTAGTTCATCATAGGATGAATAAAATGAAATATGTAGCTTGATGATCAAATAAAAAATATTTCTCCCTTTTCTTGCTTCTTTCATGAAAGTAACAACAAAAGTATAAAAAAAATATATGATTTCTTTCTTTTCTTCTTCTTGCCTTCTCTGCCTCCCTTTCTAAAAAAAATATACATAAGCATTAATATATATATATATGCGAATATTTTATCATCTCTTTTTCTTGGAGCTTATGAAATAAAAAAAATGATAAAGCTTTAATCTTTGATGTTTCTTTCTTTCTTTAACTCTTTTAGCTTCTTCTAAAGAAAATTAAGTAGTAGAAGTATGAGGGTTGAGCCATGATGTCTCCCTTCATATGGAAGTTATATTAATTATCTTATGAAGAAGTTAAAAGAATAATAAAGTGACAATGAAAAAAAATTAAACACAAGAGGTAGTAGGGTTGAGCCATGAGGTCTCCCCTATTATTCTCTCAACCTAAATGATCAAAGGGCCTACTTGCACAAAGGGTTTGATTTAGTCAATAATTAGTGCATTCATATGCATAAATGTTGGCAAAATTAAAAACTATGTGCAAATAGTGAGAAATTGAGGTCTAAAGTGTAAAAGACATTAGCATTGGCTATAATATGTCACTTATGCTTTAAATCTATGATATTTCAATGACTTGCCCGTTCGGACCTATTTGTATATGAAAGAATATTTAATTTCTTTAGCAAATGAGCTAAAAAGAAATTAAATATCTTGAATATATAAATAGTGAGAGATATAAGGTTTAAAATACAAATAAACAACAAGTTATACTTGTTCATGGCATTTGCATCTCTAAATCTAAGGAAATCTCGATGACATGTCCTTCAAAACATCAAAAACATGATTTAAACAAAATCAGAGACTTCCCTGCATAAAACCACATTTTGACAGATTTTTGGTATTTAAAGAAGCATTATTTTGGATTTTTGGATTTTTCCACTTTTCCTTTTTGTTTGTTGGTACCAAATAAGAGCTTGAAAGCTATAAAAACTCATTTAAATGATGGTCAATTCATGGATTCAGTCGTAGACACTTTAAACCAGCCCCTAATGCTTCCAGGAACAGTGAACCAGCAACATAGTACTTGGTGTGTACCACTGGTACAAGGGATGCACTCAAAAGTGCTAAAATGACCCCCTCTGGTAAACAGAACAATCTGAACTGACACAGGGACCCAAATGAAAAATGGACTTCACCATCAGATGGAGGACATCAAAACACACAGAATTGATACAAATTTTACATTTTTCTGATTTTATTTCGATTTTATATGAATTTTCAAAGTTCAGGTTTAAAACAGAAAAATCAGCATTTAAACAAAATAAAACTGCTGCTGGTAAATGAACAATACTGAATGACTGGAAAATCAAATCAAAGAACAAACATCATGATTAGATAGAAGACTTCAAAATACACAAAATAGATATAAATTTCATATTTTTCTGATTTTATTTCAATTTAATACGAATTTTTGAAGTTCAGATACTAAATACAAGTAAAAATCAGCTAAAACATCTTTCATACCTAGCTGCACAGATCTTAAAGCAATATGAACCCTTTAATTCCAGCGCCAAAATAAAGCTTAAATGGAAACACGAATCTCAAAGCCCAATAAACATGTCTGATATCTGTGTGAATCTCAAAGTCCAAAGTGCACATTTTAAAGCCTTCAACCCAAATCTGAAAGCCCAACATCGATCTCAACGCCCAGATAATCAATTAAAATCATAAAATCAAAACTCTTTTGCAAATAGGCCCCTCTGACAAATTTTAATTGCAGCGCAGCCCTCGTAAAATTGTAAATAGGTCCCTGACAGCCTAAAACATTGCCAAACAAGCCCTTAAAGGCCCAACTTTCATACAAAACCCCATCAAAACTCCAAATCACAAAGCCCAGTCTTCCAGGATTTATGAACAAGCCTTTGAAAGATTAAAACTCTTACAAATAAGTCCTTTTTGGCCGTAACTTATTCATTTGAAGTCCAAATCGACTCAAACCACCTCCAAATGAACCCGAATTGAATTCTTCATGTTTCTAAATCAAAATTAAACATATCCAAGCATCAGTCAAGTCCTGAAATGACCAAAATACCCTTTCTTCAAAAATTAAATGATTTCATTTCTTAATAGAAAGTAAATAATCAACAAAATATGAATAAATATGTCATAAATCAAGTATAAATAAACAATGTATATAAACTTCTCAAATATCCAATCACACAAACACACACATGTCCAAACCAAAAAAAATCAAATCAAAACCAAGATCAATACATGAGTCCCCCTTTTTAGCCCATTATTCAATTCACGACAAATAGGCACAAATCCTGAAATGGACGAGGTGTTCAGTATGGCTTGGAAGGGTCATCTGATGTAATTAACAGCGGGGGCTTGCGCCCGCTGAGAGTTAAACGTCCCCACAATCAATAAACTCTCTCGATAGACCGATTATGAACAGTAGGTCTGTCGAGGGTGAACCGAAGAAATTGTAGAAAGAAGTAAATGTTTCAAATTCGATGTTCTCCTCCATGTCCTGAAAACCGAGAGCATTGAATCCTGAGGCATTTAACGCATGCACATACCTTCCACTGTTGTGCAACTTTCTGCGCCCTACAGATATAGTTACAACACATATTGCCACCAGCCAAAGGGCAATCAGTCTAACATATTGTTACAAAATGACCTGAGCTGGCCTACTTCCAAATTCTTAGCAAATTACCACTAATTATTAAGTTAGAGCTGCACTCTCCAATACTACTTTGGAAAATTCTGAAATTCAAAAATAAAATATAATTAGCTAAGATTGGAGATTCACATAATTTAACCAGAACTGAAAAGTGAATTGTAGTAAATAGATGAATTTAATTACCTTCTTCAAGCTGATCAATAATCTCTAAATTTTCTTCAACACCAATTGGGCATGTTGAACGAAGCCAATCTTCAGTACAAATGAGAGATTGTGCAATTTTTGAGGTCAACAAACTCCTAAATGCATCAAGTATGCGGCCACCTGTACTAAATGTCGACTCGGAAGCCACTGTTGAAACAAGAACAGCAAGAACATCGCGTGCCATGTGTGACAAAATAGGAAATCTTAGGGCATTAACCTTCCACCATCTCAAAATATCAAAATTTGATTCATCAATCTCTAGATCATCTCGAAGATATTTCTCTAACTCCGACTTACTCCCTCCTACATTAGTTGCATATTTGTGTTTCTTAAACCTCGAAGCCATAACTTGTGTATCCTCTATATCAAGAGTCGCTTCTGCTGGAATGTTATTCTTGCTTCCTTTATCATTTATGATTTAGCCATATAGCCTCTTATACTCATCAAATAATAACACTAAGTCACCTTTCACTTTCTTTACCATTTTTTCACTCTTTTCTTTGTCATATAAATCCATGAGAGCAAACTCCATTAATTCTAATTTATGTCGAGGGTCAAGAATATCCGCAACATAGATCAAAGTATTAGCTTTCTCAATATTACCCAATACTTGTTGTACTTTTCAGCCATTTTTTTGGCCATTACACTTAATTTCATGTCATTACTCTCTCTCAACTTTTGTAACAAGCACTCAACATTAGTAATTTCATGGAAAAAAATATTAGCAGTCACATAAAGTGAACCAGAAACCCGATTAGTCAAATCATAAAAATGTTTCAGAAAAACTACTATTTTTTCGGTATTTTTCCAATCTGATTCGGTAGGTGCACCGACACCTTTTACACTTTGCCCCATCTCCTCACATTCTTTCTCACCCTCATTGGTAAGATAAAAAACAAAATTATGATCTTGTTCCGCATAAGTATCAAATACTTTTTGGAATTTTAGAGCTACATCCAACATCAAATATGTAGAGTTCCATCGAGTCGGAACATCTAAACACAACAATGCTTTACTTTTGATCTTTTCCATTATCACACATTCCTTGAACTTATGTAACCTTTTTGGGGGTTGTTTCACATATTTTACAGCAGCTCGAATTCTAGCAACCGAAGTGGACATTTCTTTCAAACCATCTTGGACCACTAGATTAACGATATGTGCAATACACCTTATGTGTAGATGCTTCCCATTTAAAATACCCGTACCCCAATTAGTGATTTTCTTCTTTAACCAATCAATTGCAACATCATTTGAACCAGCATTATCAATGGTAACGGTAAAAACCTTATCAATTTTCCATTCAAACAAACACTTCTCTATAGCCATTCTAATTTTTCTACCACTATAACCCGAAACTGGACAAAAATTCAGAATTCTTTTATTCAGTTTCCAATCACTATTAATAAAATGAGCAGTGAGACACATGTAGTTTATTTTTTGCAATGAGGTCCATGTATCCGTGGTAAGACAAACTCTTTGGTTGTTCACTCTCAATTAGTCTTTTAATTTGGTTTTCTCATTTATGTAAACATCAAAACAGTCTCTAGTAATGGTGGATCGACTCGGTATGCGAAACCGAGGACAAACTATTAACACAAACTTTCTAAACCCTTCTCTTTTGACAAAAGAGAAAGGAAGTTCATCTAAGATGATCATACAAGCAAGTGCTTGTCTAATAGCATCAGAATCAAATTTCCAAGTACTAATTGTTGTACCACCAACCCCTACAGTACTTTGCTCAGATGATAGAAGTGCTTGTTTCTTATCTTCTTTTCCCTTACATTTTGTCATGTGAGTTTTCAAACTACTTGTGCCATTTCTGTTTGAATCAGAAAAAAACTCTTTTCCACAAAATTTACACCTTGCCTTTTCATTACCTTTTTCATTCTTAAACTTGATAAACTCTTTCCAAACGTCAGACCTTGGTTGTTTCGCTTTCCTCTTTCTCCTATAGTTGGAGCTCTCAATTTCAGGTGCATCAACCACAGTTGGCTGCCCAGAACTATCAGTTTGAGCAACTTGAGTCCCTTGTTCAGCCATCTATGAAAAAGAAATAATAGATGAGAAGCAACATATCAATAATATTGTATGTAGAGAATCTGAAAATGAAAATAAGTGAGGGTATTGTATATAGAGAATCTGAATAAGGTTGTAACTTGTAAGTTTCGACAAAAAATCAACAAGAAAATCAGATATGGCACCAGTACTGGCACTAATACCAGCACAGGGACCAGTACCCACTTTGTTATTTAGTATTAACACTTTGACTAGTATAAATTGAAATGTTCACTGAATCACTGTTCTGTATAATTTGACCATCCAATGACAATATTTTTCTATTTTAATATGAGGTGTAGACGCAAGAAAAAGGCACAACACAAACAGTCAAACAAACAAGCAGCAAAACCAGCAACCCCCACCAGCAAAACCAGCAACAGAGAATTATTAATTAATTATAAAGTGTTATAATTAATAAATAAATGTCATAGAGATGACAAGCTTAAATAGATTAAATTATAAGCGTGTACGACACGTTGTATAAATTTATCGTAACAACAGTCGCAAGAAATATAATTATTCAGAATAATTATATTGATAATAAATGGATTAAAAATATTAATTATGAATTAATATTTTGGGTCAAAAGCCCATTTGATTTTGGGCCTAATTTAAATTTAGAATTTAATTAAAAGCCCAAATCAAAAGCCCAAATTGAATTAATTTAATTTTGGGCTTGATATCTCGCTATTTTATCTATATTCCAACCGAACCTTTTATTAAAACCTGTGCCTAAAACTCTGAAATTGTGTTTATTTCATTGAATATCTGTATGATGTGGTACTACTGCGCATTTATTCTTATTTTGCAGGAAACGGGCGAAACAGAGGAAGAATCTGGAATCTGAAGGCTAATACACAGACCGTGCACCATCTGCATGCGGACCATACACGCTCTGCCCGACCACAGACTGAAGACACACGACTGTGCACAATCCACCTCACCAGGACACAGGCACACGGTCCGTGCACTCATGCATACGGACCATGCATGGCATTTCCGGAAACAGAAACCAAAGATGGAAATAGAGGCCAGCTGGGGAAGGTCGTGAAAGGAAGGCATTAAAGCGGGATCCTGGGCCAGAGAGAGATTATTCTGGACCAGAGGATGAAACCTAGGGTTTAGAGGCAACGGCTAAGCTTGGAGAACGAAGAAGAGAGGAGAAAAACGAGAGTTTTGCGACGTATCTTCATTTTTCTTCGAGTTTTGTCATGAACTTTCTTATTGTTATCTGTTTTATTTGTTTTTTGACTTGTTAGGCTAAATACTTTGTTTCTAGGGCTACGATGTAGTCGAATGCTTAGTTTTATTTGCTAGTTATTGGAATTTGTGTTGAATTTTGTGCTTGTTGTGTAGTATTTTATTGCTTAGATGAACTTGTTTGAATTGATTGGTTTATCGTTAGATGCATAGCCACATCTAGATGGTATTTTAAGACCTTGATATTCACTCGACCAAACTAGGTATTTGAGATAGGTTTGTGAGCCGAGAGGTGAAACCAAGTAGTAGCCGAGAGGTGAACTTTTCCTCGCGTCGAAAGATCGAGGTTATCTTTAGTAAACCAACAAATAACTTAGGTTAATTAAGCCAACAAACGAGAGTTGAGGTTTAAGAACCCTAAGAGGGAAAAATTGAGTCTCGTACCAAGTAATTAAGCCAACAAACGAGAGTTGAGAATTATTGACTTAGGTACGGCCAAAATAACCTTGCACAAAAGATCAATATAGAAACCAGTAGCTGCTGTATCAACTCAAGGGCCACACGGACCGTGTATGAGAGTACACGGCCCGTGCATGAAAGTGCACTGACCGGGCACTAAGAGGCTAAGCTGAGATGAAGTCAGAAACCCTAGGAACCCTTTTTTATTCATATAAAACCAAACCAAAAATTACTTTATTGTTTTAAATACTGTTATTGAACTGTTTAGAATATTAAATACCCCAAATCAACCTTTGCAGACTTCTAGAATTTCTCGTAGATTAAGTAGAGTCCGGTAATTATCAAACCGTCCCTGTGGATTCGACACCCAGCTATACCCAACTTCTGTTGTAAGCTTGCAAATGAACTGAGTAGAACTAGGTATTAAAAGCCTATACGTTTCCAAGCGAACATGGCTTATGGATCAAGGGGCATTTCGGTCATTTCCCCTAGAACCGACTTTGAGAGGGGCATTTTGGTCTTTTGAAACCGACCCTATAGGCCTATATAAAGGCATGTAGGGTGAGAGAAAAATATAATCTGATTCGATTCGAACATCATTTTCTCTCTCTCTCGTGTTTCCTCTCAAATAGTGATTTGCGTAGAAAAGAAAGGAATACGTAATTCACGTATATTCTTGCGAGTTGCAAATAGTGTTTTTGTGAATATGCTGGTACAGTATTTCTGGAAAAAGAAATATCGGCTCTCTGGTTGTTCCTGGTGGATAACTAATAGAGGAATCAGACGTCTGGTGCTCCGTAACCGAGTTAGACTGCACTTCCAATTCGAATTTGGAAAAGGTACAAATGTTATTTAATTTATTTAAATGTTAAATAAATTTTATTTTAGAAATCAATCCGGGAGTAGATCCTCGGCTTATGGTAGAATGTAAAATTTTGATTTTACGTTCTTTCCGCACCGTAAGCCTAAACAGAATTTAGCAGGAAATTCTCGAGCAGAATTTCACGGTAAATTCTTAAACAAGAATTTGGCAATATTTTCTCAAACAGGATTTCGTGAAAAATTCCAGATCAGAATTTTGCGGCTTTTTCTGAAAAGCTGAATTTAGCGGCCGAATTCACCAATACTAACTTCTTGGGTAGGCATCTCGCAGTGCATGGTATCAGAAAGAACATTTGTTGCTGCTGTAATCCTCTTTTTAGCTGCATTTCACTTTGCTCTAGCTAATATCAAATCCCTTGCTCTTCTTGCATTCCTCCTAACAGGTCTTGACTAGATGCATATCTTCAAAAAATGAAATCTATGTGATTTGATGTAAAGGCAAGGTCGTTCTTGCATTTCATGTTAATGAAGATTTAAAAATCAATAAAATGCTAAATTAGAGAATTTTATCCTTACATCCAAACTAGCATCACTGTTGGTGGTAATATGAATTCGTTGTGGAGTGATCCTTCTCAGTTTTTGGATTCGTTGTGGAGTGATCCCTTGCTCTTCTTGCATTTCATGTTTGCAGCTCCTGGGGTCCTTTCCCTCTTCGCTGTGGGTTCTGAAGAGTGCGCACATAATTGGGACAACATTGCTGAAATTAAATTACAAATCAAAGAGTAAGAAAGCTCCAAAACTACAAATGATGAAAAAAAAACACTTAGAAAAACTAAAGATATAAAACTAAACCCTAAACCCTAGAACCATATTATCCCTAGAAACCCCCTAACCCTAAACCCTAACTAGAAAACCCTAGATAGATATAGACAGGGAGTCAGATGCAGGAACCTTCAATGACGGAGATTGAGTGCTCGGTGTTGTATTGAGATGGTGGCTGATAAGTGATTAAAGATAGAGTCACAGCGGAAAAGCTAGCTAGAGACGACCATTTCGAGAGTGTCATCGGCTCCGTAGTGATTATCCCATCTGCTCAGTAGTTCCAACGATGGCGTTATGCGGATAAATGCCAATAGTATAACAAACTTGAATACGTATTCTCTGCATTAATATTTGTGCGGATGTAGTTCGCACGAATCTTAAAATAGATCGAATGGCCGAGATGTATTAACTCAAAAGATTGCCTTTTGAGTTAATGCAGAGGATACGAATTCAACAAACTTTGCCCTACGTTGATATTTCTTAGAAATTGCTTTGTATTTAGAAATTGCTTAATTTGTATTGTCAATTCTATTGAAGTTTACCTTTACTAATTCAATACGTGGAGTTTGACAACACCGATCGAATTGTACATGCAAGCAACATTCCCTAAATTATCTAATTGTGCAATTAATCCACATAAAAGTTACCAAGTTGTGAAAACAACATAAACTAAGTTATCTACTCAAATAAACATCCATAAAATTCATCTCCTTATTTACAATTACAACACAACAATTACAACACACCATATTCAACAATTTCTTTTAATTTTACTAAATTCACTATATTTTATTTGACAACTTACAAAAACATGCTTTATCTTGGTTAGGTTAAAAAGAAATGGGTCAAACTAATTAACTTTCAACTAATAAAACATTTTATGAAAATTAAATCATGTTTTAGTCCCAAGTTTTTGGAGGTGTAGAAATGTACATGTGACAGTAGAGTTATGTTGTTGAGCCGCTGGCCCGTTGCGATTTGGTTTTGATTTTTGGAGAAGTTTGGGGCTCTAGGCGAAGAGATTAAGAGAAGAGGTAGACTCAAGAGGCTTCGGACGGTTCAGATCTAAACTAGGTTATGTTAGTCGGTCGGTTCGATTTCTGTGATTCTCTGATATTATAAACCGAACCAAACAGTAATAACATTTAAACCGAACCGAACTAAATAAACCGAAAAACTGAACCGTTTGAACCCGAATTTTTCCAGTTTGGTTAAAAACCAACTAAACCGGCCCCGATGAACACCCCTAGTGATAACTTTGTGGTAACTCAAAAGTGTTGTAATCGGATCCCTCATCTATATATATATTCTTTGATTATATCATTTTGAATAAAAGAATTCTCCCCCAAATGTATGGGATTCTGTTAAATTTCTCTAATCAGTAAATTGTACAATAAAAATTAGTATCAGAACTTCAAATATTGATCCAAAATTTTAAACCGTAATTGACATTTTGTTTTCATTTAAACCTAAAAATACCTCATAGAACAGAGGCATCAGCATCGTGAAGAACATTGGCGGATGCGTCAATTTTTCAAGCTTGCACTCCATGTTTTTCCTCATAATCTAATATTGAAATAAAAACAAAGTAAATTTCTAAAAAAAATTTCATGTTTAGATCATGTTATACAACTTAGAATGCCCACGTCGGACATGAAATATCGATCCATAGCACAGAGCGACCTGTGTTACAAGCTACACGGTATCCTTGCTTGATTTAGTTCATGCATTGTGATGTTATCGTTTAGACTATTTTTTTGTTGGTAAAAAAACTAAAGAACGCAAAACAATATATTACCTCTTTGGCAAAAAAAAGAAGAGGTAATCTACATGGCGGATTCTAAAGAACAAATATAATTTACAAGAAATAACAGAACGTTTTGATGCTGTCTATTTCACCTAAGTGGAAAAGGAAATAAGAAATTCTTTTCACAAAGGCGAAAGAGTATTTTTTATTTTTTTTTAGATTCATACGAGTTATCAAAACCTAACATTTTATATATTGGGCCTTAATTTCAATGGACTTCATGCTGCGGAGCTCTAATTCGTTTGGGAATTATTTTTCTTAGCAGACTAATTTAATGGACTACTAAATCAGCCCAAAATAATTGTATTCAACTTTCTAAATTTTTGCTTTGTAAAATCTTAAAGTTTTGATTCAGATAAGACAAATCGAATTTAATCCGATTGCTACTCACCCCGGATCTGTAAGATTAGTAAAAAATGTTTTGTAATGTCTTATGGTAAAAGGCAACAAAAAGGTAAAAGATTTATAAACAGTAAGTCCAGCCCTAAAGAAAGCATCTATAGTTACCATCTTGTCGTATCTAGATGTGATACAGTGACCAATAGAAACTACACAAGTAATGCTTGAAAGCTGAAAACAAAGCTATTTAAAAAATAGACTCTTCTCCATTATTACCATGACTCGAGGGTCGAGGCATGACGTACGGCATGAGCAAGTTCCCTCTTTTATTGACTTGTCACCAGCGTTCTAAATAGCTAGCTATTGCAGCGCTATAGCTACGCTATAGCTTTTTCGGACCATAAAAGCTAAGCTATGAGATACAAGTGCGCTAATTCAGCTACGACCGCTATAGCAGTAATAGCTGACCGCTATTACCGCTATGCGCTACGCGCTATTGCTACCGCTATGCTACATGAGTTTTTTTTTGCGATTTACATGAGCTTTTGTTCTTATTACGATGCTACATGGTATGTTATGAAAATAATTCTAAACCGAACTATGTGCTTCTGTTCCTATTTGTGATTTAGTCTCTCATTCTCTATCGGAAAATATTCAAATATTAATTCATTCTTTTGCTTGCTCTTCGTCTAGTATTCACTTGTAAATTATTATCGTTCGTTTCAATTGAAAGCTAATTTTGATTATTATAATATATAAAATGTTCAAATAAGTATATTTACTTCATTTCACTTGTAAAATTAATTGCTCTTCATCTATTATAATCTGTAATACTATGAAGTATTATTAAATAATATTACCTTGTAGATCCTTTTTTTTTCTTCTTATTTGCATGATTGAAAAAAGTATAGACTTAAATTAGTTGTCATTTGATTGTTACCCCAATTCTCCAATATTGATCATGTTGATAATTAGTAGAAATATAGAATATAAACTTTGAAAATAAAAAAACGCTATGTATGATAGCTTCCGCTATAGCTACGCTATCCGCAATAGCTTTTTATTTTGTCTCCCCGCTATGCCGCTATAATCGCTATTTAGAACCTTGCTTGTCACTATATAAACTAGAATTCACATCACCTCCGGTACCGTAATAGGGAATCTTTTTAACTTGGCACGAATCTCAAAGCGAAATAATACTGCCCCCACCGTCAGCCTGAATCCCAAAGCGGCTGGGAGTTAATCTCAAACGGTAAAGTGAAGGGAATCTTTTACGGAACCGGAGAGGATATTTACCCATATAAACTATGCATAGATTAGTGGCGAACACGCTCATTGCAATGCCTTTTTTAGTAAAGGAAAAACTGCTAAATAAACTTTTTGACTTTTTTCAAAAAAAAAAAAAACTTTTTGACTATATACGATTAGGGGTAAAACAAGAGGCTGCGCGAGCCTTTATTATATGAGGATATGTAAAAAAAAATTTGTCACGATTTCGGATTTCTAAAAATTTTGAATACAAAAAAAAACATATGTGAACCGCTAATATGTGATCATACACGAATCTTTAGTGAATAAGAACGACAAGGGATGATCAATCACCTTTCCCCTCCATAGTAGATCACAGCCTTATGGCCTGTTCGGTGCACTTATGGGAACCATTCCGTCTGGAAAAATAAAATTTTTGAACTGACATTTATTGTGTGCGTGGAACAAATTTCGCGAAGTTGAACTGAATTTGTTTTCCCACGCGCACAATAACAGAACCGAACAGAACATTAAGAAGAGTAAAGATGGACATACATTTGTAATTACATCAATTCCATTCTTGATCAATAATGCACAATTGCATTCCTTAAACTAAGTTAATCCATATGCTCATAGTAACAAATATATGATGCAGCTAACATTTAAAATTTGTAGAGGGTTTCACACTTCCACTGCCTCAACTTTTCATGTCTCCTTTGAATCTTCAAATCTGAACCGCTCATTCATTATTTCATCAACGGTCAAGATTAAAAATTCATTAAAAATATTTTGAAGAAATCGTCTCCAGTACTGCCTCTTTGTCTGTCATTCGCCCAACCCCAAATTCGTCAAGTTGCCTCGATTGGAAATGAAAATTTTAGATTTCTTAGTTAGAGGAGATTAAGAAAAGCAAATGACAGAAGTTTTGATTTACATGGATTAAATGAAAATTACCATTTATATAGAGTCCGACTACTATAACACTAGTGTCATTTTAAACTAAATAACACCACATCTTAAATCATTGGATCTACTTTAATATTCGTGCAAGACACTAGTGTCATTCCAGCCCTATCTTGTACACGAATATTAAAGTAGATCTAATGATTTAAGATGTGGTGTTATTTAGTTTAAAATGACACTAGTGTTATAGTAGCCGGACTCATTTATATACCTTACGTTTTTATAGTCACATTCTAATTCAAGAAAAAATTTATTTTTTGATGCAGTGCAAGGCTAACCCTCGATGGATCCACCACCGATTTTGTTGATTTCGAACAGCCCCCATCCTCCTCTTCTCGTGGTGAGAACATCACAACCAGACACTGATACACAAATTCACTA
>JAJGRW010000230.1:60287-113501 GCA_025461045.1 Carex parvula | reverse complement strand
TACGATACGGATACGGCGATACGGCAATTTTCAAAAATCAAGGATCCGATACGTCTATTATATTATATTATTAGTTCAACACTTATATTATATAAATTAAATATCAATTCAAAACAAAACAAAAAATATATATATCAAAAGTTTTGGATATAGATTAAGTATAAAAACTACTTTGATTATAACATCAAATTTGAAGTAGTGTAGTGGTTAAGGCCTTTGGAGTCCATAGCAGTGATCCCGGGTTCGATTCCCGCAGGGCGCTAGAAAAAACAAATTTTTGGTGCGGTCCACAGGATGGCGCGGTGTATGGTGGACTATTCCGTATCCAGAATAGCGGGTAAACGGGTGCGGGTACACCCGGGGCGGGTTCGGGTACACGGGTATTCGGGTTCGGGTACGGCGGGTATGGGTGAGCCCGGGTATTTTTCAAAAATGAGTGCCCGTCCCGTTTGAAACCTGTACCCGTGTACCCGTTTACCCGGGTATACCCGGGCTCGGGTACGGGTACCCCGGGCACTGGGCACGGGCGGACCGGGTTCGGACAGCCCTGGGCGGGTTGTGTTAACCACTAGGGACCAGTACTTTTTGTACGAAGTTAAAAGAACGGTATGGATCTAATTGTAAAAGATTTTATTTTAGGTACCTCGGAGAATACAAATTCCACGAGGAAAGGGGATGCTTTGATGGGTCTTGTGTGAGCTGCCTGATTCTAGTTAAAGATTTGAGCGAACAACTTCAAAATTCGCATGGATTATGTTATAGTCTGAAATTTTAAATTAATTAAATTAATTAACAATTAAAATTTACAACTAATTAAAAGTTTTAGTTAATTTAATAAGGAAATTAAATTGTATAAGGTTGTTAGTAAACCAATTTAAAACTTACAAATTAATATAATTAATTTTTGCAAATATGGTTTTCACAGTTAAAAATTTCAATTTGTGACATATTAGAATATAAGTAATTTTATAAAATATAATTGTTAATAAAAATTTTGTTGATTAAAGATTAATAAAATTATAAATAAGTTATAAATTAAAACGACGAGCGTCCGAGAAATTCGTACTAATTTTTGGAACGCAAAACCCATCAAATTAGTTTAATCTAAACCATGCCTTCTATTGTCTATCTCACTTTGAATTGGGGTGATATCAACCGTTCAAATAAACTCTGCACGAAAGGGTCATTCCCTTTTTAAACCCTCCCCTGTCTCTCTCTTTTTCTCTGTCAGCTGAAGCCGCCCCCCTTTCAAAACCGTCATCTCTCTCTTGGCGCGTTGGAGAGGGTTTGTGCGGTTGTTTTTTTCGCCGCTTGACCTACCCCCGTCACATCGCCCTCGTGGCGCAACGACTTTGGTTGTACGGCCGTCAGAGAGTTCTCTGACGTCTTAACCCATTTTCCCCTCTGTTGCGATGCTTTCCCGGGTTATATAATATCCCTCTCTCTGTTTTGGGTTGTTGTTGTTGTTATAAGCAATACTCTTATTAAAATATTTAACTAATTTGCAAAATATATAACAATTGAATTTAATAATTTTCTCAAGTTGAGATATTATGCAGGTTCAAGATAAAATTAGAATTGCAATATGGATTAGTTGAACTGAAGAAATCATCCAGATAATTATCAAGAATTTAAATTGTAAAAATTATGAACTTGCTAAAGTAAATTTGATGTTGAAACAGGGATCAATTGTTGTCAACGATTAATGGTAGACTAAGCTGTCACTGCAAACAGAGCTCAATCATTGGTAACGATTATGGAAGTTACACAGAAAACTATTCAAAGCTAAAACCATAACTTCACACAGCTCAATCGTTGCTAACGATTATATATCGTTGTAACGATTATACAAAGTACACATAAAAACAAATTAGGGCTGAAACCCTAACTCTACAAATGATCAAATCGTTGGTAACGATTAGTGGCAAATTGCTCATTCCGAAGCTGCCATTATAAATAGAGCTATTAGGTTTTCAGCTGCCTCAACTATTCAAAAGCGATTTTTCTGTGTGCTTAAGTCTCTCCATTGTTGTGAGAGCTTAAAACTTCAATATCTCTCAAACAACCTCAAATTCACTTCACTAATCTTGAGTTAGATTAAGTTAGAGTGAGTTTTTGAGTGTTTCTCTTGAGACTCCAAACTTAGATACTTTGTTCTCTATTCAAGTTGGCTGTGTGACTTCCCATTGGTTGTAAGGGCTCACAGGTTCACAAATTGTAACCTTTCTTGTTGGGTAATAGAAAGGCGCACCGAGAAGCGGTTGCGACTCTCCGGAGACGTAGGCATTTTAAGCCGAACTCCGTTATCATCACGCGTGTCAATTTTTCTAAACTCATCTATTTATTTTTATTGCAATTGTTTTTCAGTTTTTGAGAATTAACGGTGCCTTAGGAATAACAGTTGTCTCTTTGTTTTCGCTCATGTGTTGAGAAAAATCTCTCTCGCTCTATTTCTGTCTTACTTTGTGACTTGCGAATCTCAAAACCCTAGGGTCTTGTGTGCTTGTGATTTTGGTTTCTCTGTTGCCTTTCTCTTGCTGCTGGCTGGTGCTACTTTGGTGTTGCCGGTGCTGTTTCGAGTGGCGGTATTGAGACGGCTGTCAAGCGAGGAGGTCCTTGGTACCGGCAGTTTTTGCTTGCCTTCTTTTTGCGAGTTGCTTTTCTTTCGGGTAAATCTTGTGCACACCCTTTTTATTGTTTGGTTGTGTGTAATTTTGTGATGTTGTGAGGATTTAGATGGCCTAGCGTAGGTTGTTGAATGTTCCGGCTTGGTTGTTCTGTTGCTGTTTTCTGTGATGATTTTTGTGATGCCTTTTTGCTTCCTTGTGTGCTGGTTTCTATTACTGGCTTGTGCTGGTTTTCTTTGGATGTGGCTTTACGGGCTGGGTTCTGACTTCACTGGTACCGTTACTAATACCAGCTGAGGCGTTTTTCTTTGGATCTGGCTTTACTGGTACCGATACTGGAACCAGCTCAGGAGCCTTTCTTGGTTCTGGTTTTTCCTAACACCGAGTTGGTGTTTTTCCTTTGGTGCTGGCCGTACTGGTTCTATTGTCTTGTTTTTCTTGTTTTTTATGGTGCCTTGGTGCTAGTCTTGCTGACTCTGTTGTTTCTCTTCTTTGGTTCTGGCTTGTGCCTTTGTGTTGGTGTTGTGTCGTGTTGGTGCTGCGTTCTGTATGTTGTGTGTTGGTGATGTGCCGTATTGTTGCTGGTGCATTTTTGTGTTGGTTATTGGTGCTGTTGCTGTGCCGATTTGGTTCTGTATTGGTTACGAGGCCTTGAACTAACAGGGACCTAAATGTAAATAAAATAATTTAGGGGTTTTGTGTAAAATTACAACCACATGTAAATATGGTAATTATAGGGACCTAAATGTAAAATGTGTATTTTTTAATTTAGTAGGCCAGCCCTATATATATTAAATAAAATAGGCCTTTTAATTTTATGGACTTAGGCCCAATCCGAAAATAATAAATATGTTTATTTATGTGGTTGCTTTAAAAATCCAATTTGGGCCTTGGGCCGAAATATGAAAAATAAATTATTACATTGGGCCTTGATTTAAATTAGTTGGAATTGGCCCAATTTTGATCGGGTTGTGCAAACCCAACATATAATAGGTTAGGAGCACAAAATTAATTTTACGTAGATTGAGTTAGAGATACGATAAGTTAGAACCTAGATCGAAAACACAGTTTGGACCTTAGATAAATTAATTAAAGTTAAAATATGGCAAACTAATTAGGGTTTCGAGCCTCCTCTCGGTAGGCTCGACCCGAAATCGTGAGATTAATAAAAGGGATCAAAATTAAAAGTGTAAACAAGTGACGATTGATTTTATTTAAAAGTCGAACTAAAAAAACCGGAAAACACGTAAACTTAAAGATTGAGAGATGATTAATAAAGTCCTGGATAGTTGCCTCATAACATAACTTGAGCAGATACAAACATTTGATTGGACAATGTATGATCTCGAAACACATTAAAACACCACCCACCCCGTAGTTAAATAAAATAGCACTTACGAATTTTTTAAATTAAAAATCTAAATTTATAAGTTGTTATTAATTAGGACAATTAATT
This sequence comes from Carex parvula, assembly GCA_025461045.1. NCBI lineage: Eukaryota > Viridiplantae > Streptophyta > Magnoliopsida > Poales > Cyperaceae > Carex > Carex parvula. The sequence goes on along the minus strand of JAJGRW010000230.1, from coordinate 109,418 downwards.
AACGACGTATCTTTATTTTTATACGTACTTAAAAATAATTTTTTTACAATTATAGTAAATATACGTATCAAAATAATTAAGATAATAATTAATCTACATATTTTTATCGTATAAGTAAATTAGTAGAACCGTTTATTATTATAAGAATTAAATAAGCAGTTTATCTTCAAATTAAATGAAATGAAATGAAACAAAGTTAATTACGATCAATTCGAACGCGTCAGACTGACTGAACCGAACACAGTCAGACTGACTGAATTGATTAAATATTATAAATCGTAGCTAAATAAAATAAATCCGAACACATTAATAAAATAAGACGGGGGAGAGTGTTACGGGAATTTAGTTTAGATTTTAATTAGATTACGTTACGAATTTCAGGTCATCTGGCCTATCTTGATTCCGATCTGTGGTCTGATCCCGCGAACGACTATACCGGAGCAGGCGAGGATCCTGCAGACTACTCCGGTGTCTAGCGCCTGCACACGGCTCCTGCTTTGCATTCATGTGTGGGATATCTGAATTATTCTTTTCGTGGCGTACTCTTACGAGTCAACCCATCTGACCTGTCATATTTATTTAAAATCAAATAGCTGCATTGAAAACTGTAGAGCATATGTATCCTTTCTGCACTGTAGATAGGACTTGCATAATCCCTGAAAAACTATAATTTACTGTATTTTAAGAGTAGGGTAACTTAAAAATATAGTATATAATATTATATTATATTAGGATATTAGTTTGTCTTCTTCTCGTAGAAGACAATATATTATTATGTAGTCGCACGCATTCATTGGTGAGTGCTGAGAAAAGACCAAGTGATTTTGTTCCGTCTCGTGGGATGGGGTACGAGCCGGCCCGATAGCCACTGAGCTGAGTTATCACTTGATCTCCTGGGAGGTCTTCTAGGATTATTATATGTATTAAATTGGAAACTATATATTCTTCTCGTTCATTTTACTATTTCACGTGCGATTTTTTTTCCACTTACATTAAGAGCTACATGCCTAGAACGGGTTACCCCACCACGGTTCCGATCTCGAGTTTCGTGGTGGCATGTTTTTATTATGAGGCTGCACTATTTCGATCTCGAGTTTTGTGGCAGTCTGATTTACTTTACCGCACAATTCCGATCTTGAGTTCTATAGTTAATTTGTTTTACACTACTGCATGGTTCTGATCTCGAGTTCCATGGCAGATTTAGTGCATAGTTTCGATCTCAAGTTATGTGGGACTACTTACTATTTCCTATTGGTCTGGCCGGACGGTGGAGTCCCTTGTCTGCTCATGGAAAGGGTTAACTGATCACTTAAAAGAGAGCGATGTTTTCACAATCTTTCGAAAGGCTAGACGAAATTTGAAAATTTGAGAGTTAAAGTTGTGATCAATGTAAATTTGGCAATAATTAAAAGTAATTAAAACAAAAATAGAGTTGAGAATTCCTAGGGTTTCGGCATACCATTGCTACTCAATCCACTTTGATATTCTACTTCTGTCGGGTCTGATTTCCTGTTGTTGTTTTATGGAAGACACCACATGGAACACTGCGAGTTATCTTACGCAAATGACAGATCTTCTATCGAGATACTACATAGGACACTACGATTTATCTTACGCAAATGACAGATCTCTAAATACACAAGTTACTACATAGATCACTGCGATTTATCTTATGCAAATGATAGAACTTGATTCGCATTTTGTTGTTCCGATTTATGGTTTCCCACCTAAGGTTTTCTTCACATAAATCTAATGACTCCCAACGAGGCTAATTTGTGCAACATAGTTTCTCTTACCATTGAAGCACTATCACTACCCTAACGGATTAAACTAGATCATCGATATTAGATGAAGGGATAATAAATCACAAAATCATTTCAATTAAACAACAATAAATCATAATCAACAGAAAATATATATATCAAAGCATCACGAGTAACAAGGTTTACTGCCTAGCCTAGAAAAGAACTTAGCTGCGGAACGGCATTGTTACAATCACTCATCTCTTTTTCACTTAATCAAATCTAACCCAAATTATAAATATGAGTTTCTCTTCTGTCCAGGGTGCTTATATAGGAGTGGAGGGACGTCTGGAGTTGAGTGGAGGCCAAGAAACATGATCTGGATACAGCTGTCAGCAGTTATTTTCCAAAGGGCACCTTGGTTACGGACAGTACTGGCTGGTACGGTTCGTATTGAGACTATGTCGCTGAAGGTTTTAATGCGTATTGTGCTATCTCCTGGTCCGTATCCGGCTAGATCCGTATTAGGCAATACGGGTCGTAACAGAGCCTTAGTCGATAAGCGTCGCTTATCTGATTGACTCGATTCTTGCTCCATTTGATGTAAAATAGTCCCAAAACTTGTTTTCTGCAATAAAACACAAATAAGGGTGACAATAGTCTTTTTTCTCTAATTAATTAGACATAAGTGTGAGATAATATGCAAAACCTAAGCTAAAATCCTACGTAATTCATCATCGTTTTGACTCTGATTAACACATTCTTACGTCATGCTTGTATGATTTCTCCTATTTTATATGTTTGGTTGAAGAATCGTTAGAAGAAAGATGCACGAAATTTAGATATGTCCATTTGCCAGCGTGCTATATTACCTTGGGGGCAATGCTCGTTGTCATTAGGCAACGTGTATCATCGCACTCGCCGATCGCGATACTTAGACAATATCTTATTGGATCTTTTTTATGCGATTGGCACGGTACATGATGACTTTCTTTCCGTATTATTATATTAACTTCTACACACAATATTTAGGTACTGGACTCCGATTTGAATATGAATATAATATTCTCCTTGTGATTTTATTTTGGGAGATCTTTTGCATGTTGGCATAATAAATTAATCGCATTATTGAATAGTTGCACCTACTATATGTATTTTCTTTTAATAGTTAATAAGTTAAGTTATTTAAACATATAACTACATCACTTGTATATAAATTACCGTTTACAAAATCATACGTAGTTTTTAATTAAAAGTACTTTGACCATAGAGGATTCCTGAAGAAATTAATTTTGGGTCACATACTGAGTGGTTAGTCGGTCACCCACAAGTTGTTTCGTGGGTTTTTAGGTAAAGGAGCTGGTGATCAGCAGCAGAATTTGCCAGGAGCTGTCCTCGATGACCACGTAGTCTGATTTCTATTTATAGGGCTTTGGTTAGGATTTACGAGTCCCGATATTTTTTATTTGTACATCGGATTCGTTAGATCATGTATCTCCTTCTTTAGATTATGTTTTACTTTATTATGATGTGGGTCGTATGGACACTATACGTGTATGTTTATTTACCGATACTATATATGACTTGTATTTGTTATGATTATTCACACTTCCGCATTTGCTTTGTTATTTGTATTTGTTTAGCTTTGCATGTTTATTGAGTTAATGAACACTAGGTGATGATTGATCACACCTTAATCCGGAATTTCAAATATGGAGTATGACAAATTAAGTGCGCATGAATTTTGAAGCAGATCGAACAATTTTGAACTGATATCAGATCAAATTTGGTCCAATGCCTCAGATTCCAAATTGGGCGTTTACATTATGATTTCTTTTCAATTTGAATATTTCTTCATCTAATCTAAACAATTAGACATTTTCTATAAAATAAACTGATTGGCTTGGATTATTGGTCATAAAATATTTACCTTTAGTTAAATGAAATTAAATTTTAGTTAAACGTGTAAAAGGATCAAAATTATCCACTCACCATATTCAGTGACCTTCGTATCCTCTTTGAAATGTTTCTTTTTCATGGGATATATCGTAGTATTTTTTTGATAAAATATATTATTCACAAAATATATTTTTTTGAATACTTTGACTAAATATTTTTTAAGTTGGGTAAATTTTTGTTTAACGATGTAGATCGCTTTACCTTTAATCGTCCTTATTACAAACTTGGTCAAATTAAAATTGTGAAAAGGAAATTGGGACCATGCATGAATCGGCGAACACTTGGATCTTATCTTTTGTTAGCACTTTACACATCTTTTATATATAGTGGCGTGCAACTACTTAATAAGGTGGGAATCGTGGGATAAACATTCCTTCTTTATGTTTTTTTTAGGAAACCTTCTTCTTTTATGTTTGGTTTATTTGTTGGAGATTGAAAAATGATTATTCATTTACATGTTAGTTTCCACTAATTAGTGGAGCGTCCAATTTATGACCAATGTGGTCGTTGCTTGGCTGGATATGGTTGGTGGAGCGGAGCCTACCACTTAAGCCTTAAACAAGAAGATTGATGGATATCAGATTAAATTTGTATTAAGATTTACACCGATAATTTTAAAATTCGTACGGATTAAGTACACATAATTTTAATACAGATTAAATAATTCCAACCGAACATCAATCCGCCCCCACTCAAAATTTTCTTGCTAAGAACTACAAAAATTATTGAGTGGAGGCGAAAACCCCAAATCTTTTGGTCTATACATGATATAAATACAAAGAAAAAAATGATGGGGCCAGAGTGTGTTTTTCTCTTTTCAATACTCAGAATGAGACAGTTGATTATTTTTCTTAATTATCAGCTATTTGAATGCAATAGTTACATAGAGTTGGATAGCTAGATAAAATGATTTTACATGTATATAACTATTGAGGAGAGTTCAAATCACTACAACAAAATCGGGCTTCAGCAACCGGCATCAGCGACCGGTAGGGTCGCCGATCGCTGAAGACCCTGAAAACAAAATTAAAAATAAAAAAGTTAAAAATTTCGGCGACCAACTCTTCTGCGACCGGCGCATGTAGCCTTCAGCGACCGATTTGGCCCGGTCGCTGATGGATACCCTAAATCCCGCCAAAGTCTTTCTTCTTCTCTCTCTGTCCCGCGTTTAATTTTTTTTAGGTTTAGCAAAAATAAAAAAAATTCGGTAACCGCCTTTCTTCTTCTCTCTCTCTTTTTTTTTCTCTCCGCTCTCACTCTCTCTATGTTTCCTCCGCTACCCCCTTTTCTCTCTGTCTCTCTCTTTTCCCGCTCATGTGTTGAGCACAAATCTCCTTCTCTCCTCTTCCCGTCTGTCTCTGTCTTGGTGTCTACCGAAACCCTAGGGTTTTCGGTTTGCCTTTTTCTTGCGGTTGGTGACTTTGTTGTGTGGTGCTTGCTGTGGCGCTTGCTGATTTGACTTAGACGGCCGTGAGGCGAAGGAATCACTTTGGTACCGGCCGATTACCACCCCTCTGTGCGATTCTGTTCTCTCTCGGGTAAATGCTCAAAACCCCCTTTTTATTTAATGCCTTGCTCGGGTTGTTGATTTTCCCGGCCGGTCGTTGTAGTTGCTTGTTTTGCTGGATTTTTGGTTGTTTGCGGTGCCAGTACCGGCCTTGAAGCGATTTTTCGTGTTGGCTGTGCTGCCTTTCCTTTTCTTTCTTGTTTCTGGTCTTGGCCGGTGATCTCGGTGCCTTGGGCCTTTGTTGGTTTTACTGGTGCGCTGCCTCCCTTGTCTCTGTCATTTGCTGATTTTACTGGCACAATTAACATAGATATTTTAGCATAAAATGGGTTAAATGACAGTGATGCTTCTACTCTCAAAATACCGTCTTAGATGTGTAACAGCGTTAGAGACAGATGGGGCCCGTATCGTGAATTTCATCAAACAAATGGCCATTGTGCGGGCCTTCTTGATTGCAAAGGCAGGGACTGGTTTGATTATATGCATGGTTTACCTCTCACCGATTTCGAGCTTTCTTTTAATTCTCTTGATGAGGTTTGCAATTAATTTACTCTTTTTATACTGGCCTTTCTGCATTATAACTCATAATTTATATCTAATTGCTTGGTGAAGTGCATAATCACCCTTACTACTACTTTCTACAAAAACAAAACAAAAAAAAAATCTTGAAATACCCTTTCCTCTGTTCCCTGTTTCTCTTCATTAATTAGAGAGAATGAAGGTGGTTTTGAAAAATAGTATCATTAAGAAATGGGCCAAACTGGAAACTTGTCGATAGTCTGAGCGTTCGTGCAGTTCGTTTTTTGTTTACCAGTCCTGATCTTTTTTCAGATTTCAGGTAGTTTGACCTTCTTCTTTTTCAATGTAAAAAGGTTAATAGAGAAAACGTTTAGGTTACATCTCCCAAACCAGGATTATACATTTATACTACCGTATCAGTTGGTTATGTCTAGTACTGCTGTACTGGTACTGTCAAGAGGTGAATATGAAAACCATTGGATGTTGTTCTGCTTATACTATATTATATCATGTAATTTAGTTTTCCATATTTTCCTCATGTCCTAGAAGCCTTTATGATTTTTTAAGGTCAAAATTTATTGAATCAATTAATTATTTACTCTCTTTTATTCATTTCTTGTTTATTAGAAAGCTGAGAGTTAAGGAATTCCTCAAAACAGTAGGAGCAGCCATACCGGACTCTGGTCTTGGTGCTCCGCCACTGACATGTGGGTCCAATGACATCCTTGGAAGCATCATCGAGAAGATCGTATCAAGATACGTGCACAGAATATATGTGATGGAAGGGACAAAACCTCAAGTGATTGGTGTTATCACCCTGCGGGACATTATTTCTTGTTTCATCACCGAGCCTCATGATTGGTGTTATCATTTATCATTTATCACTCTTTTGATATGAAGGAAGCAGCAATTCAACTATTTAAGTTGATGGAAGTGGATTTTCATCCTATATATTTCAAAATTTTCAAATTTTTAATCATGTGTTAGATTCAATTTCTAAATATTACTTATGCAGAGCAATGTAGATTGAAGTACATATATGTTGGATGACAAGTCTGGTCTTTTTATAACCATGTTAGCATTTATATCATTTTTCTTTTGGTATATATGTGTGATTTTTGGTATGTTTGTTATGTTATTTGGTACTTGTATGTTGTGTTTGATATTTGGTATGTTGTATGTTGATATGTGTCGTACCAACTATTAAATAGTGCAAATTTAAATAATATAATAAAATCTAAAAAACCCTGACAGAAGAGTATCAGCGACCGTAAATGTTGGTCTCTGATAATTTGTGTATCTACGACCGGTTTTAGGTATCAGCGACCGGTACCTTTGGTCGCAGAAAGTTTTTGCTGACGTCAGAAAAAAAACGACTACAAAAATGTGGTCGCAAAAGATTATCAGCGACCGGTGACGTTATCAGAAGAGTATCAGCGACAAATCTTACAGCGATTGGTTTTTCAGTGACCAGATTTGACTTTCTGCGACTGGAAAGAGTATCAGCGATCGGCGAAATAAGTTTCAGCGACCGGAATTCCGGTCGCTGATGGTCATGTTTGCTGTAGTGAATGTCTTGTGTATTTTATATCGTATTTCACATTTTATATTCTAAATTGTCATTTCATACTGTTCAACATGATATCCATATCGAAATATGCTTGGAAATCAAATTTTATATATTTTGAGCAAATTTTACTATTTTTTTAGATAGATACAAAATTATTGTTTTTGAGTGGTCCATAAACAATAATTGTGTACCTGTCTAAAAAAAATAGTAAAAAAATTATAAAAGAATTATAAAAAAAAAATCTAAAATTAGGTCTCCAAGCATATTTTAATATGAATATCATGTTGAACGGTTTGAATCGACATTTTGAATTTTGAAAATGAAAATATAAGATTTGAAGTACGATGAGGTATGAAATGCATGAGACATTTGAACACTCCTTGTAACTATTGGATTTATATTCGGATGGGATGTTGTTTTTACTTGCTTTCTGTTTTGTTAATTCATATACTATTGCTTTATGTTTTGTATAAGCTAGGTAGTTGTTGCTAAATGCTTAAAATTCTGAATTTTTATGTGGAAGCGGCCAGTTCTTTGACATCGTTAAAATATTTACAATTGTTTTTTTACAAAGAATCGGTAAATATACCTCACTTTTATAAAAATAAAAAATAAAATATGATCTGATAATTATCACAAAACTTGAGAAAGATGAATAATAAACTCAATTTACACTCAAATTCCAATTGGTCATTTTTATTTTTATTTTTGCCAAAATTGCTTCTCTTCTGAAAAATGCAGTATCAATTGTTTTTCTCAAACTAGTTGTATACGCTATTATTATATAATATATATTATAAAACTAAAATGGAAACTATAGTCTATTTCCAAGACAAAATTGACATTATTTTTTTGAAACATCGGTGCTTTGGATATAGTCCTTTGTTGTTCTCTTATAGTATTTTGATTTTTCAGAGATAACAAAACAGTATACAATTGGAAAAGAAATAAGAAATATATAATTATGACCAATGTTGTTCCTGTTGAGATCCTATCTAGTAATTTGTTATAGTAATTTGGTTGTCTTCTGTGTTTCTTAATAAAATCCTTCTTCAAATTTTAATATATATATATATATATTTTTTTTTTAAATTTATCTAACTAGATTTGATTCAACTCATAATAAAGATTAAACATTAATTGAACTCCACATTTTATTCTTAATTTTTCATGGTTATATAAACATCTCTTACACCTTATTGATTTATTTCTGCAAACCACATGTAATCTAAAAGTAAGTCTAATTTTAGAGTGAGGCTATGGTGCATTGCAACGCGCGGATCTGTCCGTGCATTGGATTCATATTTTTGTTTCAATGCCCAAATAATCAATCTGAACTGTTCAACATTATTATAATATGAAAATATACTTAGAGATCAAATTTTATATATTTTGGAAAAATTTACTATTTTTTTAGACAATTAGAAAATCACTTGATTAAAAAATTATGGATCATTCGAGAGTAGTGATTCTCTACCAACCTAAAAAATAGTAAAAAAAATTCAGAAAATATAAAATTTGGTCTCCAAGTATATTTTCATATGATAATAATGTTGAACAGTTCAGATTGTTTATTTGGACTTTGAAACAGAGATATGAATCCAATGCATGAACCGATTCGAGTATTGCAATGTACTGTAACCTCACTCCTAATTTTATATATCTTTCTATGATAATTTTTTTGTGATCACCTTCAACTAATATGCTTAAAAGGTTAATCTAAAGCAGTGAATAAATATCACATTTGAGAATTCCTCAATTAATTTAGTACTTCCTCGTTAGACTATCAATTGTACTCTTAGTAATATATAAATCAGCAATATTTTTATTATAATGTTAGATTCCACCAAAAAATAAGTAAATTCAATGGCCATGTTCGGCAACCCTCCTTAAGAGTAAAGGATTAAAAAAATAATCTTTGCTAAGGAGTGGTTGTTTGGCAAGATGTGTAAGGATTAAGAAAGTTGAATCAAAAGAATTAAAAGATGTCATTGTATGAGAAAGATTGTAAAAGACCAATATGACCTTTATGTTATTTTTTTCATAGAATACAGTGAATGATGCTTTTATATTGCATAAATTTATTTTCATGTATAATTTATGCAATATAATTAACATCCTAATTAATTTTCAGAAATTATAAATTTTAACTAATTAAAGAATGATTAAGTTTGATGAGTTTGATTGTTACGCCTCCGACAATTTGTATTTATTATAGAGTATTTCTCTTGCCTGCCATAGTTAAGAAAAATCAGGTTTTCGTAACTTCAATTAAAGTGAGATATTGTGACATATTAATATAAAAAAAACAATTATAACTTTATTTCTTGGTATTCATAATTCAGGTTTTCATGTCCCTTACCAGCTGTCTTAGTGATGTTTTGGACTGGTACCAACGTACCAGTTGCATTTTGAGTAGGTATTTGATTTCGTATTTCTTTTCCTCTTGAGTTATTAGCATGAGGTGTCGATTTTCTTCTCTGTTATTTGTGTGTTATTTGTAATGAGATATGTTTAAAGTTGTTACTTTTGCTGGTAGTTTACAATTTTGATATTATAAAAAACGCCACAGGAGAGTAGGAAAAAAAACCATGCCTTTTTTTTATGAAGAAATAACACTTTGGTACATACTAGCAAGCGGAGTGAATACTGAATCCATAATGCAAAATTGACCATGAATTGGTATTTAATTCACCCAAACACTAGCAATGTAGAAAGTACCACCTGTTGTAAGCGATGTGCATATGAATCTAACAATAAAAAGAAACACAAGATCAGATCAACCAAAAAGTATGAATCTAACCCATGTGCATATGAATCTAACCCAATCAGATTTCTTAAGCGAAGAAACAACCCAATCAAGAGGAAGAAACAACAATCAGGGTTGCAAGTACCACCTGTTGTAATTTGTGTATGTTGCCTTTCAAATTGTTCCTCCAGTTAACAAAAGAAAAAGAAACAGAAAGAACAAAAAAAATATCAAATTGAGGCTGCCGGAGGTGTGGGGAGGGGTGGGGAGTGGCGGAGGATCAGTACTATCGAAATAGATGTCTGTGGATAGGTCATCTCAAGGAGAAGTCATATGTGGCGTCGGATTTGGAATTTAGTCGCCGGAGAGCCGGCAATCAAGACCGGAAAGAAGAGGGGGTTTTTTTTTTTCGTACCTAGGGATGTGTGTTGGAGTGGGGAGAAGAAACATATAAAAAATTATAAAAAATAAAGGAGCTCTAAGGAGGTTATCTTTACAGGGGTATTAATGTCCGCAAAATGAGCCTAAGGAGCTCCTTTAGAGGTCAATTTGCTAAGGAGGGGTCAGACTCGACTTAAGAATCTCTTCTAAGGAGATGCTTTAATCTGACCTAAGGAATGTCTGTTCGGCCGGATTAAGAAGGATTAAGGTTAAAGGAGGTCTAAGGAGATAGCACCGAACATGTACATTAGAGAGAAAGACTCAATTTGTAATGCATTTTATTATTTCTATATATATATATATATATATATATACTATATATATATAGGAATTACAACGACAGTTGAAATTAAAACGTAGTCTAGCCTTTAAAAAAATATTAATACAAACTTTATATTATGTAATGAGAATTTACTTGTGATTAACCTAACTACAGCACAGAAGATCAACAATAAATATCCACAATAATGTGCTTTGATAATCAGGAAATAATTATTATAATAAGAAGTAAATAATAGATATGTTTTCTATATTTTATTGAGATTTATCAAATCGAACCATTAAATTTTCAAACAGTTCGAAAACTATAACTGTACTTTTTTTTGTATTTTGTCAAATAATTAAGTTTGTAGTCAATATAATTATATCTTTAGGGTTTCCTGTATATATATATGTTATACAAATTTTGAATCATCTTCTTCGGTAGTCATTAAAGTAGTCTTAAAGAGTGACATTATAATATTATGAGCCTTGCTAATAATAATTGTTGGAAATTTTTTTGTTCCCCCACTCGTAGACTAATCCTGGAATTCAGATCCTTGCCGGTACCGTAATAGAGAATATTTTAGAATTAGTAGACCTGGACCGTTCTTTTTAACTTGGCACGAATCACAAAGCCAACAAATATTGCCACTGCACTAGCCCGAATCTCAAAGCGGCTGAGAGCTAATCTCAAATCGTAAAGTAAGGAGAATCTTTTACGATACCTGGGAGGATACTTTTCCCTAAACATATCGTCCTGTGTCATCTTCTTTGGTAGTCACCTTTTAGATTTCAAAATTTTAATTACGTACATTGAATTTAATTGAATTGTTTTTAAACTCTTCATGTAGTTTAGTCCTTTATAAAATATATCAAATATTTATCTGTAATTTAGTGCTTAGAACTTTATTTTGTAAGTGTGGAAACTTGAATTCAAAATTCACCTATCATGGTATCACTTATTGTGCATTTTAAATTTCAGTCCTCCTATAAAATTTTCTTTATTGTATTTTAATACCGTTTCTTTATTGCTTAGACTAACTAAATACAAAAAATCAAAACTTTATTTTGTACATACAAGCAGACATAAGAAAATTTTGAGCCATTGATATGACACAGATTTTACATTCTAATATAGTATAAAAAAAATTAGAAACTCTTGCTAGTGATATTTAATTAAAAACAGTATCTGTCACGGTCAGAAGATCTGACAAAACAGGAAATATATTGATCTATTAATTTATAATAAAATAAATTGTTGGCATTGTTTTGTTTAGTTGTCACTTAACAAAGGCGACAAAAGCAATTTCCAATAAATAACGGATATTTTTTAATTCACTATATTATAATAAATAAATAATGGGAGTCACCGAGTCAGTGTCTTGAAAATGTACTTTAATGGTGTTAATTAATTAACATGTACACCATGACTTTATTATAATTTCATATTAAATAAATGCAACAAGCAACCTATGGGATAGATATTATGCACTGTATTTTGGACATATAACATCAAGATTCAAGGGACAGCTAATTGCTTCCTAATCAAGTACAATCAGAGTATTATTTTGGTATACTTTTTTAATGTGGTATAATTGGTTTAATTTTGCACTATTAATTATTCGTTAACATTAATGCACCTTTGGCTTCTCCATTAACATCATAAGTATGTGAAATTTGTTAATTGGGACTTGTGAGTGGTTAACCTTTATCAAAACATTGATGTATTAGAAGCCGACATTTTTATTAATATCCAAAGTTTAATACAAATTATTAATTATGCCCAGAATTCGATCCAATATCGAAAAATACCCAAGCCAGCCAGAAAATGGCCGGCTTACTCCCTCCCTAAGCCGGCCATTTTCTGGCCGGCTTGGTACTTTTTTTTTTAAAAACCGCATTATTTTTGTTTTAGGTGATTTCTATTAGAGTCAAATATTTCATTTCTGAGTTTCGTTCAAAATAATAAAGTACACACAAATTACAAATAGAGTCCACACACTTTTTACAACATGCATACAAATCATCTATTATTGCCACGTCTAAAATTTAATCCCCGAAGTAAACCACTTGCGAAAGATGCCCTACGAGATGGTCTACCAGATGGCTCTGGTTGCTCACTAGATGGGCCGGCCTGGGCTCCAGATGGCGCTGCTTGGCTTGTAGATGGGCCGGCCTGGGCTCCAGATGGCCCTGCTTGGCTTGTAGATGCTCTTATTGTGCGTCTAGTAGTGGACCTCCTCGGTTGGACAGATGGCTCCCCTTGCACCCCAACCGCCTCTCCCATTGCTTCGGCATACATAGCAGTTGCATCTAAACGGCTCGTAGCTGTGCTACGCCGTGACCCTCCGGACCCACTTCCCGACGCCATTACTCGCTCATTTTCTGCCGCATTTGCTGCGTTTCTTGCCTCTGCATTTGCATGTGTTACTTAGTAAGTTGGTATAAATTGAAAAGAAAAATAATTTTGGATGAATGTTACATACCTCTTCGTTGCCTATCGGAAGTGGAACGGCGAGGCTGATGCCCCCTTCGTCTACCTTCCATTTCATCCATCGTCATTACATGACGGATGTGTTTTTGCCTCCCCTTCCTAATCCAACCACGACTCGGAAGGATTCTGTCTCCAGGATTAGGAGGCCAGTCTCCCATATTGCCAATTGGATTAAACACATGGTTCCAAGTACTCACAAGATAGGGTGTTTTATACCAGTCTGCAACAAAGTCGTCCTCTTGCCAGTTTCGGTCACGGCAAATAGCTAAGACATGAGCGCACGGAATAGAAGTTAATTGGATACCTCTGCAAGTGCATTCCATTTGTGTATCGCGACCGCGCGTCACAATATACATGAACTCCCTGTGAGTGGGTTCCATGTTACCTATGTCGCTACGGGTGCAAGGAACGTACTCATTTGGGGATGAAACTTGGTACTGACCTTGGCCCTGCGTGTAACGAACCAATTTCATTTTTGAAGCTTTCTCCCAACATTTTTTGATCTTTTGCAAAACCCGGTCAGAAAGAACCTGTCCCTTGTCTTGTAATTCCATTGTTCGCTGACGCCGCTCAACAAACCATCTGTTGCACGTGTAGAACGTATCCTCCACTATGGCACAAACAGGCAATCTACGACTCGTTCGGAAGACATTATTGAGTGACTCGGAGCCGTTTGTTGTCATGATACCAAACCGGTATCCTCCATCACAGGTTTGGAAATTTTTTTCATAATTGGACGGCTCCATCACATCATTAGGACGTACTTTGCCCACCCTCTTTAAATATGCATTACACTTCGGATTTAGCTGCACAAAAACAAAGGGGTGTTATTTCATTTTCATAAAATTATTATAAGATAATTAAACGAAATGTTATAAGTTAGACATACATGAGTAAACTCTTCGAACATCTCTTTCAATCTTCTTGGCTTCTTCCTCTTTGCTCCTTCCCTGAACCTCCATCCGTACCATCTGTCTCCACAGTTCTGGACCAGGTTGTCAGCAACATGCTGCATACAATACCTGTGCACAAAAAGCTCGGGAGGCCATCCGTATTCAGCTGTCAGTGCAGCTTTGATCCCCTTGTGCTGGTCCGATATGACACATACAAATTTACACGGGCCGAGCACTTCATTCCTTAACCACTGCAAGAAAAAACTCCAATTCTCAGTATCCTCCTGCCGCTGATCCAGAGCCCGAACTTCCAACCCCGGGCTCTACCGGAACTCTTCTAGCAAATATTTCTATTAGAAAATTCCCTTCGGACCTCAAATAACCAAACATGCCTCTCCACGTACTCTCATCTACCAGTTTCGCAACAATCCATTTCCCGTTGGAGGGATGGCAATATCGGGTTGCCAATTCTAGGTCCCACCTTTCTGGGTTGTAACCGGTGTGTGTGTAAACTATAGATTTCAGGTCCAAAAGTGAGATGTCATATGGAATCATTAATGAATGAGCTGCATCTTTGTTGTAATACGCCCCTTGTGCACTATTAAGCATCTTTCCACCATAGTGTAATGAAATAAAGGCCATGGTAAACAAACTACATTTTAGAAAATGGTAAACAATTGTCAGGTTACTAAATGGTAAACAATTGTCAGGTAACTAAATAGTAAACAATTGACTGGTTACTACTTCTTTTTGGGTTTAGGGTTTAGGTTATAGGGTATAGGGTATAGGGTTATAGGGTATAGGGTATAGGGTTATATGGTTATAGGGTTATAGGGTTATAGGGTTTTAGGGTTTAGGGTTTAGGGTTTAGGGTTTAGGGTTTTAGGGTTTAGGGTTTTAGGGTTTAGGGTTAGGGTTTAGGGTTTAGGGTTTAGGGTTATAGGGTGGTATAGGGTTTAGAGTTTAGGGTTAGGGTTTAGGGTTTAGGGTTATAGGGTTATAGGGTTATAGGGTTTAGGGTTATAGGGTTTTAGGGTTTAGGGTTTAGGGTTTAGGGTTTAGGGTTTAGGGTTATAGGGTTATAGGGTTATAGGGTTTAGGGTTTAGGGTTTAGGGTTTAGGGTTTAGGGTTTAGGGTTTAGGGTTTAGGGTTTAGGGTTATAGGGTTTAGGGTTTAGGGTATATTATTAAATTTTTTAATAATTTAATTAATTATTCTATAAAATAAAACATAATAATAAAAAATAAAAATAATAATAATAATAATAAAAACAAAAAATTTACCACAACAGTGATTAACGAGCTGCCTCGGGCTGTGTGCCTTCATCTGAAGGGAGGGGTGCCATTTTATAGAGTTTTTGCGGTTTAAAAAAAAAAAAAAAGGTACCAAGCCGGCCAGAAAATGGCTGGCTTAGGGAGGGAACTAAGCCGGCCATTGCCGGCTTGGGTATTTTTCGATAATAGATCCGATTCTGGGTATAATTAATAATTTGTATTAAACTTTGGATATTAATAAAAATGTCGGTATTAGAAGCATGATTGGATGAGAGAAAAGGGAAAAAAGAAAAAAGAAAAAGGAAAAAGGAAAAAGGCAGAACATGAACAGATTTATAAAGCAAAAAGGAGTTGGAGAAACTGAAAAAGAGAAATAAATTAAGAGGAATTAATACCTTGATAGGTTCTTCTGTTTTCCAATTCAAAAGGTCTTGCTGGCTTTCTCTCTCTCTATATATTTTTTTTGTTTTTTTAAGAGAGTGGTTTTGCAGTGAGGGAGAAAGAGGAAGCCAAATGAGAGAGAAAAGCAGATTGGTTATGTGCAAAAAATTTATTCAGTGAGATCTGACGTGATATTGATATACTTATTTCAAGACGGAAAAAGAACATTTTGATTTAATTAATTCAATAATATGTAAAATAATTATGTATTTAATATTATTAATTTTATTCTCAATTAAAATTAATGGATGAGGTTGGCGCGTGCTAGGTTCATTAGGGGGACTTCGTAAGTTGAATTCTAAAATCTATCAGATTGACTTTAAACTACAAATTTAAACTATTAAAACTGATCTACTTCACGAGTGATGTGTGTACATGCAAAATTTTAAATTTTTTGAATTCATTTGGTACAAAGTCAAATGGTCAAATGATGAAAATGAATATATTAAAATAATTTATAAACTTTCATTTTTTTATCGTTTGACTTTGTACTAAATAAAGAATATTTCAAAAGTTTACATTCACAGACATCACACGTGAAGTAGATCGGTTCCAACTGTATACATCTGCTGCTTGAAGCAGATCCAATAAATTTTAGAGTTAAGATCGCTGAGCTTTTTTGATGTGCATTCACTCAAATTGATCAATACAATTTATAACATATTGAGTGTCGGTGTGAATCTTTAATGTGTATAACTTAAGTGGTAATATTTAATTTAATTATGGATTGAATTAAATAATTATCAAATAAAAGAACTAGTCTTTGGTTAATGGAAAAAACACATGTTCTTTGATATCAGAGGTCATGGGTTCGCATCCGAATGGAGAAAATTTTTTATTGTAAAATGTTGGGTGACTTGACTCCCAAACCCTAAGTAGATAGTAATAAAATAATAATAAAAGCCTTTGGAAATTTATCAAAAGCCTTTTAGAGTTTAGATCCGTTTGCAAAAAAATGAAAAAAGAAAAAGAAGTCATTAAAAGCCTACTATTAATTCATTTAAATTATGAGGCCGTTGGATCCTTTGATGATTTTGGGCCGGCTAAAACTAGATACCGAGTTCTAGAATCCGGCCCATGTTGTAATCACCAATAAAGAAAAGATATTTATATGACTACAATTGTGTCTCTTAATTCGGGCTTGTAAATTAGACAAAACACAATACTGGGTCCATAAAAATTCAGATCAGATGAGGTACCTGATAGGATCATAGTTACAAGCTTAGGTTTTTTTCAAAATTGTCTAGAGACTTTAATTCAGATTAAAATGTTTGAAAAACACCTCCTTTTTTTTTTTTTTTTACCTGTCTGGCGATTTCACAAGTTTTATTGAAAAAAAAAAAACTTGGTTTTTGAATTTTTAAGAGCCGAGTTAGTAGAGCAGGTTGGGTCCGGTCTGCTTTAAGATTCGTGCGCATAAATTTTAAAGCAGACGCGAAAGTTGCAGGCGCAAATCTTAAAGCAGATCGGACGGTCATCGAACCCATCGAACTCACTTTGAGTCCGATGGGCATCGGACCCAAATTGACCTCCCGAGTCAGAAACCAAGTGAATGCTGACGAAAGTCTCTTTTCTCCAATAGCTTTGTAAATGTGCATCTCTTCAAAATTAGCCATCAGCAAAGAGCGGTAATTTCTCTATTTTTAGAAATAAGAAAAGTAATTTGTGAGAGAGGCTCGTAGTTTTCAAAGTCTATTGTGATTAAATCAATGGTTCGTTCCTTATGATTTAAATTTTTTTTTTTTGTTACGAGTTGCACCACAACTTAAAAAAAGTGCTAGAACTGAACTATTGATTCACTTTTAGTAGATACCGGTGGGTAAAAAAAAAACAGTTCATTTTATTACTGATAATTTAATTTTTAATTTCTAAAATAAAAAAATTTAAAGAACTGTGTCCGACTTGCGCATATAAAAACAATATTTCATGATTAGAAGAGCATATCAGTACGTAACTTATATATACAGAATATGTCAGAGATTTTGTGGTCCTTCTCATTGTTTTTGCATGGGCATATAATCTTCATTTTCTAATTATTTTTATTCTTCATTTATTTTATCCATTCATTTACTTATTTACTTGACTTATTTCAACAATTTTGACAATGAATTTTCTAAAAATGTTATTAAAATTATATTAATATTAGAAATGTACTTCCAATCATTTAAGCAAGTATTATCTATTTTGAACTAATTTGAAAGTCATATAATTTTTCATAAAGCAAAATTCAAAATTTGAACTGCTAAATTTTAACAAATTGGTAAGCTTTTGAATTAGATCAAAATAAAAGTTAAATTGATCGAGAAAATTTCTTATGTGCATATATATATATATATATATTGATCACATATTGCGGTTTTATGTTGTTATTTAAACTAGAAATTGTTGTTACTGAAAATTAAAAAATTGAAAGTATAAATAATAAATTCATTTTAAATCTATATCAGTTTTTTTTATATAGTTTGGATTAATTTTACATGAGTTGTCATGGTTGTCCACCCATACGCACATCGAATTCAGATCCTCTCCGGTACCGTAATAGAGAATCTTTTAGAATTAGTGGATCTGGACTGTTCTTTTTAACTTGGCACGAATCTCAAAGCATAATAATATTGCTCCCTGTGCTAGCCCGAATCTCAAAGAGACAGGGAGTGAATCTCTTTTACGGTACCGGGGAGGATACTTGTCCCACGCACACCCTCAATCTGTCAAGAAAAGACACTTTACACCATGCTGTTTTTTCATCAAGAATTTGTTTATCAACATATAGCATGTGACAGATGGCAGGGGAATGAATCACCTTTCCAGTTACTAATGATAGTAGCTGTGGCTTTTATCTCTTTATGGTGCATAATGTTGAGCACCGTGTACCAGGATAAGTCCTGTACTGGCACAGTGGTACCAGTGCGCACTAGGCAGTATATATGGACTTCTTTTTGAATGAGTTTTTTTTTTTGGAATATTTTTTGAATGAGGTTTTCTTTTTCAGTTTACTTGTTGAATGATTGACAGTCATGACAAAGGAGTCCGGATCGTATGCATTACCTCACCGTTTGAGTTTGAATCTTGATCGTTTGATATAATATCCAAGCCTACAATATACAGGCCCCTTTATGATTCATTGATTCATGCAAATACATAACAAACATAGACCGGATTCAAGCTCAAAGGCGAGGTACCTCAGGTGGTGCCGTGATATGAATTCCACGGAAAAAACAACAACCCGCGCACAATAATCATCAATACAACTGATATGAACTAGTACGGGCTTCAGTCATAACCGACAAAACTCAAACAAGCATACATCAAGCAACAATAAAAGGGTGTGCTCAAGTAATTACCCGAGGGAGGCGCAATCGCAAAGACCGGCAAGAAAAAGAGGCCGATACCAAGGCTAGCCTTGCTTCACAGCCACTTCTGAGGAAGACACCAGAGAACCAAAATCACAAACCAAGCACAATCAAAATCCTAGGGTTTTGATAATCGAAAGCAACAGAGGAAAAAAAAAGAGGAGAGATCAAGTTCTCAGCAAATGAGTGAAAAAGAGAGCAGCCCACCAAAACCAAAGAGATATATTTAGATAATCATGTTGAACGGTTTGAATCGACGATTTAGACTTTGAAAATGAAAAAAATGGTTGTTGTAACTTTGTTGTAACTTGATCCCTCCTCTATATATCCCGAGACAAAAAGCTCGAGGGAGAGAGCGCAAGGGTCAACCGTCGCAGAGAGAGGTGAGCTACTCGCGCTACTAAGCGTGGTCATTGCGTTCAAGGAGAACGGGACAGCTGACAAGACAGTGCACGTGCGAGAGAGAAAAGGGAGAAAACCCTAGGAGAAATTTTTTATTGGTAGTAATTAATAGAAAAGAAGAGAGACAAATGGTAAGATTACAGTAATATTTATATTGGTAGTAAGATCGGTAGAATTTCTACCGATCTAAACCAGTTTGTTTTTTTTTCTTTTTAATTTTTTCTAGTAAAATATTTTTTTTTACAAAAATAGATAAAGTATCTTTAAATTTAGATATATCAAAAACATTCCATCTATTTTTTGAAATTTTTTTCATATTTTACTAGAAATCAAATATAAGAATTCTCTCCATCTATACATCAGATAAAAAAAAAGAAGTTAAGATCGGTAGAAATTCTACCGATCTTACTACCAATATAAATATTACTGTAATCTTACCATTTGTCTCTCTTATTTTCTATTAATTACTACCAATAAAAAATTTCCAACCGGTTTTTCTCAGCCACAACAGAGAGAGAGAGCGACAACAAGTTCAAACGGGAGGGGTCCGGGGCAGCGAGACTGCGAGAGAGGGGGAAACAGACGGGGTTAATAGGGATTAGGGAGGGGGCTCCTTTAAGTTCGTGCTGATGTAGTTGAATGGTTGAGAAAATTTCAGATTTCAAAAGTAATTGGATTGATATTTATTAGAAGGAAGAAAAATACGTTTAATTTAATTTAACGGAACTTCGTTTATAATTTGACGAATGCTTCGAATGTTTGTTGTTTTAATCTTGTATAATTAATTACGAATTCATCAAATTTTTAGTAAGTCTTCATCAACATTGTCATTTATATAAAATTACTTAATTCTATCATGTCACACCATTCGTATGTCATTTTAAAAAAAATCGGATTTAATAATATCTTTATATAATCTTTATATAATCTAATTTAGTTTAATAATATCTTTATATAATCTAATTTATTCTTTTACTTAACTAAAAAAATTTAATTAGTTGAAATTTATAATTTGTTAGTTAATTAATGATTTAAAATTTTCAGACTATAACACAACCTTTACTCAAAAAAAAAAAATCTTATCCTTACAAATATTTACTCATTTTAAAACCACTTTCTTAAACTTTCTTTTGCCTAGGGTTGCAAACAAACCGAACCGAATCGAACTTAATCCCAGTTTGAGTTTGATTTGAATTAATTTCGAACTAGGTTTGGTTTGAATTAATTTCGAACGAACTTAATTTCGAATCGAACTCAATTTCGAATCGAATTTTTTACGAACTCAATTTCGAACTTCTTCGAACTTTGTTACAATTTACGAATATCCAAAATTTTCCAAATAGCCAACAAAGTTTTCAAATATCCAAAGTATGAAAGTACAACAGAAGGAAAGTCGCAACCAACAGCGGGTGGTCTTTCACTTGGTCCGACCTTATTTCTAAGGTACCGCAACCTCTAGGGTTTGGTATCGCAATTCGCAGCCAAGAGAGGGAAACTCTAGGGTTTGGTACTTTGGTATCTCAAGTTCGAAACCAACAGAGAGAAAGTCGGCTAGGGATCACTTGGCTACAGCGATTATGGCTGGTTTTGTTTAATTTTTCTATTTGAGCTTTGCTGTTGAATTTTTCTATTTGGGCTTGTAGTTGGACTGGGCTTTTTGTTTCAAGATATAATTTTCAAAAGTCAGAATTGAGGGCAGCCTTATATTTTCATCAGCGAACATAAGTTATCAGCGGAAATTAACGGTTCACATTTGAGTTAATTTCGAACTAAATTTGGTTTGCGAACCTATTTCGAACGAACTAGGTCCAGTTTGAGTTTGGTTTGAATTAATTTCGAACTAAGTTTGGTTTGAATTAATTTCGAACGAACTCAATTTCGAATCGAACTTTTTTCGAACTTTTTCGAATCAAACTCGAATCGAATTACGAACTACGAATTTTTTGTGCAGCCCTACTTTTGCCTAACATTTTAAAATTGTCTCAATTTTTAAGCCATCATTCTACATGGCTTAAGCATTTGAGTTTTCTTAAGAAATCTAAGCATTCACTTTCATAAATTTTTGTTGCCGAACATCTCTGTTTTAATGAAGCTTAAAATTTAAGTCTATTCAACTTACCAAACATAATCGAAGGAAAGAACATGGGCGGATCTTAAGCCATTCAAAAGGTGGCTAAGCCACCCCTATAATTTTAAAATTTTAGTTATATATAATAAAATTTAATTAAATTTTATTTTTATGGAACATTTTATATAGTCCAGCTCCTCTCATCAATTATCACATGTTCACTTGTAGTCAGTGGCGTAGCTAGGATTTGAATATTTGTGTATCGTTTTGAACTGTCTAATTCGTTTCATGATCCGTGCATACCTCTTCAATATTTGTGTGTCGCTTTAGTATCCGTGGTGATCAAGCGTGCACAGATTATGAAACGAATAGGAAGATTCTGAGAGGCCACCAGACCAAAATGCATCAAACCAATTTCGTTCTGAATGTCCATCGGACGTGCCCCGCTTCCTTCAATCGTGAACTATTAAATTTGGTTGAAATCCTAAACTTCTTTTTAATTCAATAAAGCTCCTAAACCATATAACTTGATTCAATTTGGCTCCTTTGTCACCAAACCATTAATATATTTGTTATCTCTTCCAAACCGTTTATTTGCCATTCAATACAAGTGAAGGAGAAGAGAGGGGCAATGAAAGAGATAACAAAGATACTAACGAATTGGTAACAAAAAAGATCAAATTGGCTGACGAAGAGGTGACTACAGAGTTGAACAAATTATTTTTCAAGGTCAAGTAACAATTTAATAGTATAGATAAAAAACAAATTCAAAATTCAGGAGTGGATAGCTGTCCATTCCTGGTACATGGTAGCTCTGCTACTGCTTGTAGTCTAGTGGTAAGAGTTATGTAGTGATTGTGGAGAGCTTAGAAGGGATCCATATCCTCCCAGGTACCGTAAAAGATTCTCTTTTACAGTTAGCTATTTACGGTTTGAGATTAACTCTCAGCCGGTTTGGGATTCGGGCTAGCGCACGGGGCAGTATTATTGGGCTTTGAGATGCGTGCCAAGTTAAAAAGAACGGTCCAGATCAAGTAATTGTAAAAGATTCCCTCGTTAGGTACCTGGGAGGATATGGATTCGCTTAGAAGCCCCACCCCTAGTATATGGTAGCTCCGCTACTGCTTGTAGTCTAGTGATAAAAGCTATGTAGTGATTGTGGAGAGCTTAGATGTAATTTTTACTAGCTACAATTTGTGTATTTTAATTTTTAGTTCTTTATTGAGATCTTTTAGTTCTGCCTCTGACAGAGAGAGAATGTGAGAGCTGGTCAGCGGTGAGACCGAATAATATCAACGCGTGGTAATTGTTCTGTAAAATAGAAAAATCAAAGTCACTGAGTTAGAGCGAACGGTTCAGATTTCTGAACATTCTATGTTCTAGGATACTAGGAGGATACGGACATTCGGTGTTCGGATTCCCTAAAGTAACCCACATTTTGAGTTTGCATCTGACCCGTACAATTGGAAATTGGAATTCGGGCCAATCCATCTTGATGTAGAATGCACGGCCACTTTAATAGGGGAGCAGCTTGGGTCCGATGGCCATCAGACCCAAGTTGAGTTCGACGGGCAAATCTACCATAGATTTCATTTTATCAATATCACGGAAATTAACGGGTTTCCTAAACGAATTTGATTTATTTCATTAGTGAAAGCCCGATAACTACAAAAACCCAATAGATCTTATTTCCCCTCCCCTCTTCTATCGCTCTTTTCTCCCGCTAGAAGAATAAGGTCGAAGGCACCGTGCGCGCTCTGCCGCCCTCTTCGAACCTACCGGCTGCACTCTCTGACTGGAGCCTCTGGTTACATTGCGTTGTGGCTCGTCAAGATTTTCTTTTGCGCACTCCAAAGAACCTACCGACCGGCCGCGTCTTGCCGGTTACATTGCGTCGTGCCGCGTCTTCGAACCTACCTGCCACACTCCAAAGAAGAAGATTTTCATTCGCTGTGAGTAACCCCAATTCCGTCTCTCTATTTCTCGTTGTTGGATCAGTTGCAGTCCAATTTTGTGAAATTTCCTAAATTTTTTGCTATCAGCTGATACTATTGAAAATTGTAAGGGTACCAAGGATTGTAGAAATTCACAGAACCTATATAAGTTCAACAAAATAATTTGAGGTATCAGGATCAAGATATATCATCCGATTGGTCACGATTGGTCACGATTGACCTATATAGATTCAATTGTTTTACACTGTGTCAAGTTAGTCACGATTGACACAATGTACAGGCCATCCAATTGGTATTGATAACAAGATGTCATATAGAAAGTAAAACCCCAGACAATGATTAAGTTGTTTATACTTTGTAATGATTATACATTCACATCCTTGTTAACTGGTACCATTCCTTCTATATCAATCTAGTACAATTGAATCTACTTGTTATTATGTAAATCTTGTGTTTTGATGGTCAGAGGCTTTTGATCCTCTGACAATTTCATTGAATAACAAAGACTCTTCCTTGTTTTCGCATCGAATTGACCTTAGGATTGTTGGTAGTGGCATGTAAAGACACCATGGCTTCTTCCGGCTCCCAATCATAGTTTCCTTCGGTTTCCAGTTGCTCTTGCGACATTTCGTCCGTACCTTCATCCATGTCAGAGACTAACAAGGAGTGAAGTGTTGGTAACGAACACTTATGACCACTTTTCTCCACAATTCAAGCACAACCCAATCTTCTTTGCTCCATGAAGAAGTATAAATTTCATTGGCATTTTGGTTGGGTTTGGAGGGAAATTTCGGATTGAATTTTGGTTTTGGCAAAATATTTAGAGCCTACTTATCTAGTTAATTATATAGTTACAATTGCAATACAAGTCCATTTCATAACTATATTAGCTGCAAGTCGGTGAGAATATAATGTATGAATATGTACCAAATGATATGATGTGATTTTTTCTTTGGATTAATTTCAGGTAAAGAAAACTGTCGCATGTTTGTATTTTTACCTGTTTATTTCTCAGTTAAGCCTTGACAATGATACTTGAACTTGAAGTAATATGTAAAAACCAAATTAATGAACTTAATATATTTTCTTTTTAACTCTGGTAATTAAGAGTGAAGGATTTTATAATGCTTTTACATTTCCAGCTAAGTTGCAAGGAGAAAATGGGTCAATACAAGGGATGCATTCATTGGCTTCTGACGAGGCTAAGAGACGTCCACCTCTGGCTGCATGTCTTTTCATGAGCACATTGGCAAGAATGTTGTTGTATGCTTTACTCTTATAGATTTATGTTTAGAAATGATGTATGTTGTATGCTTGTAAGAATTTTTTATGATATGCTTACGAAGAATGTATGGCATTATTATTTTAATGATAACATTGCCCTTCATGTAATGGATTGTTCTTTGCATTATGATGTTTTAGTTCTATCACTGTGCTTGTAATTTTGTATGATGTTTACTTTATGTATAATTGCTTTGCTCTTTGCATTATGAAAATAAGTATATGTAAAGAGATTAGCTTTATTCGAATTAAAAATCGTATTTTATTTTTGGTCAACTGTCAGTTTACTTTTCTTATTTATTTTTCAGATCTAGATTGTTTTGCTTGTTTCTCCGTATCTGTTGATTCAAAAATTCTCAATTTATTCAATAAAAATTCATTTAAGTATTTGATATGCTATATAAATATTAGAAAAAAAATTCAAAATAATGAATTAACTAGGATTTTTGAACTACAACTCAAATGCAGCAAAATATACCAGCATAATAAATAGTTTAGCCAGCAAAATATACCAACTATAAGATATTTTGAACTACAACTCAAATGCATGTGAGAAAACATCACCAAAAATTAACAAGAACACATACAACTGAATTGTCAACATGCTAACATATATCACTGAATTGTTTACAGTAGCAAAATATACTAGCATATATCACTGAATTGTCAATATTCCAACAAAACATCATCAAAAGTTCTATATAGCCATTAACAAAAAGCTAAATAAAAATACAACATAAATAGTTTAGCCACTCATTTCTCTAGACCTGCAAAGTAAAGAATAAAGTAATTAAGAATTTTTCCAAAGAATTTAGTTGTGTGAAAAACAAAAATTAACTTTTGCATTATTCCAACCAAATTAGTGACTTGGGAATGTAGAAGACTGGTGTTAGTAGTACTAAGAGCATATATTGCATTAAGAAGTCCAGTTGCATATCCATAAGAATGTGTTTCTGCATAATAAATTAAACCATGTAATTACATTTATATTAATATTTCATAAATTGTAAATTTGACATAATTTCACATACTATTAATTGTGATGTTTGTGGATATATGAGACCATGTCCACCAAAGTTTGCATTCGGCGACATATCCGTAGACCTCGAATTCAATAGATTAGTGGATTTACCTGTAAAATGATGTATAAAAAGTTAATAATATCCTTATTACAACATATTAAGAGAATTGTGAATTAATATAACCACTAACCTACTGTTCTTATTTTCTTGTTTGTTTCAAGAGAGCTTGGATACCGGCGACGTCCTCGCTCTATGTCTTTTTTTCTTACACCAGTTGGCTTTGCTGATGTTGCTTCTAGATTGACCCTAGATGCCTCATTTCTTGGTGTCATTCGATTGTCATCGATTTGGCCACTTTTCCTTTCTTCAAGATTGAGCTCCTACACCTTAGACATTACTTCTCTCGCCATTTCAAGAGCATATTTATATGCTTTTGTACTATGTGTTGCTGTAGAAAAAAACATCATTGTATGTCCTCACTAAAAAACTATAACGCTTTGTCATGTGAACTTCAGATTCAATCTCGGTGTTTGGAAGAGATATCCTTGTGCCGGCCTTTGCATTCTTATGCCATGTTTTCAAAAAGTACTTTTCAGGAAGCTGCTTAATGTTCATAAAATCAAAAGCCTTTATGACATGGCAACATTGGATCCCCGTGAACTCAAACTTGAGGCAAGTGCAAGTCATGTTATCGGTTGAAAGGTCATGTTGTACAATGCGCTCCCGACGCCCCATTGTCAAAATGTACTCGTGTACATTCTCTCTTTGGCCATTGTCTTTTATTGAGCAATCAAGAAAGCGTCCATATTCATCTTCAAACACTTTGTAGACGGTTGGAGTGTAAATAACTGAAGCTTGTTTGAGCATTTTCGAAAATAGAACTTTAGGGTTGCCCTGACTTGCTATAGAATCTGCCACTAACTCCGCGTGTCGTTGACTTTCTAAAAGTCTCTCCCAATGATTAAAGAAGTCCAGTAGTCTTTGTCTGGGATCCAAATATTTCTTAATAACGCTATTTATGCTCTCACTTCTTTGAGTTGACATCATATCAGCACAAAAGACTTGCCGGCCAAACACAAGTGCCCACTTTTCTTGAATTTTGAATATATTAGCCAACCAGTTGTTAGTGGACAAATCATATTTTCTAAGCATCTCTTCCCATGCAAGCAGAAATTCTGCCTCATCTTCGCAATCATACACACAATGGCTGAAATCATACTTGAAAGATTTAGAGCCGCCGAATACGCTACTCAAGTGCTTAGCAGCATTTTGGTACATGTGCTAAACACACAAACGATGAGTAGTGTCAGGCAGAACATTCTTTATTGCTTTACTCATAACAAAGTCTTGATCAGTCAAAATTACCTAAAATGATTTTGCCAAACTAATTAGCTAAAAGTAATATATAAAGTAATTACATAAACATAACTAAATTATATACATGTAATTTATAACATCACCTTAGGAGCTTTTCCACCTGTTGCTTTCAAAAAAGCACAAAACAACCACTCAAATGAAAGAGCAGACTCGTCATAGAGCAAAGCGGCACCAAATATGACACTTTGTTTGTGGTGGTTAACACCCACAAAAATAGCAAAATGTCTGCCATACTCATTTGTTTTATAAGTACTATCAAAACAAATGACATCACCAAAATATTTGTAGTCCAACAATGATCTTCCATCAGCCCAAAAGATGTTAGTAATTTGATCATCGCTATCCAGTTGAATCGCATAATAAAAAGATGGATCTTCTTTTTTGACGGTCTTGAAGATATTGCAATAGTGCCCCAGCATCTCCTAAGGTGATATCATGCTCCCTTTTTGTTCTCAAGTAGTTTCTGTAGTCATCTGGAATAAAAGTAAGATTGTGTCGCCCTCCAACTTGTTTGGCTAAAAGATCGTATGTTTCTTTTGGTTTAATACCAGCCGCATCAGCCAAATATCCCCATGCCTTTTGTGCCTTGCTTATACTTCTATGGGACTTCAACATTTTCGCTTTAGTTGGGGTTGAGGTGGCATGATTGTGGTCCAAATCAAAAGAAGTTACCTTATAAGATCCCTTACTGCAAATATTGATTTTCATGTGTGCATTACATCCAATTCTTATCTCCGGCCGTTTAAATTTTGGTAGAGCTTTGGTTGGTGATCTTTCTCTAGATTTGCCTTCTCTATTACAAGTAAAGCATTTCATAGTAACAACATTTGACTTGTTCTTCCTATCAAAATTTTTCCGCACACTAAATCCGACTTGTAAAGCGTAATCATTATAAAACGATATGCCTCTTCTACTGATGCAAATTCCATTCCAATTGTAGGTATAAGAGATTTTGACAATTCATTGTCATCAGAAGTACCATCTTCAATATTGTTTGACATAGTTTCTAACAAGAAGAACATTATTAGTGATATGCTAATTAAATCTAAGCAATACTTATAACAAAAAGATAGGTCCTGAATTAATTAAATATCAATTGATACTAACCTTGAAAAGATATTGCCGGTTGATCGACTTGTAGGTGTTGTGGTGGTTGTTTATCCAGCTCCATGCTACATGTACCAATAAAAAGTGATGTTTATTCTTCAGATTCTGAAAATTGGCAAATAAGTAAAATAATTAAAGAGAACTCAGTGATATTGAATGTAAAATAGGAGGGATGCATTAGGAGAACTCAGTGATTTTTACAGTGACTGGAGCACCAAGCAACCAAACTCTAGAAATTTAAAAGACATTAATATATGGCACTGACCAGAATAAGCTTTATTTTTACGGTGACCAATCGGATGATATATCTTGATCCTGATACCTTAAATTATTTTGTTGAGCCTATATAGGTTCTGTGAAATTCTACAATCCTTGGTACCCTAATTTTCAATGGTATCAGCTGATAGCAAAAAAAATTAGAAAATTTCACAAAATTGGACAGCAGCTGATCCAACAACGAGAAATAGAGAGACGGAATTGGGGTTCCTCACAGAGGATCGCGGCACGACACAATGTAACCGGCAAGAAGCAGCCGCCCGGTAGGTTCTTTGGAGTGCGCAAAAGAAAATCTTGATGAGCCATGACGCAATGTAACCAGAGGCTCCAGTCAGAGAGTGCAGCCGGTAGGTTCGAAGAGGGCGGCAGAGCGCGCACGGTGCCTTCGACCTTCTTCTTCTAGCGGGAGAAAAGAGCGATAGAAGAGGGGAGGGGAAAGAAGATCTATTAGGTTTTTGCAGTTATCGGGCTTTCACTAATGAAATAAATCAAATTCGTTTAGAAAACCCGTTAATTTTTGTGATATTGATCAAATGAAATCTACGGTAGATGTGCCCGTCGAACTCAACATGGGTCCGATGGGCATGGGACCCAAGCTGCTCCCCTTTAATAGTGCCAGAGCAGATTAGACGGTCCATCCAAACTCAAAAAATTGGGCTACTCTTCTGAATCAGAAGTTCTGATTTCAAGCGCAAATACAAGTGCGTATCCTATGAGATATCTCATATTTTGCGTGACCAACGTGTCCGGTGCCTATTCGGGGATAGCGCAGGACCGGTATTATTTAAGCTTTCAGATTCGTGCAGAACGTATTTGAACGGTTGAGATTTTCCAGAAGTCGCGCAACATGTGAGATATCTCAGAGGATGCGATTCAAAAACCCCCAGGTTGGATTATAGTTTCGCTAGGGTTTTATCGTTGAACTGTGTGTTGTGTGTCAGGAGAGTAATAAGTGGGGCCTGACCTCTGGCGCTAATGGCGGAGAGAGAAGAAGAGTCGGAACTTTGCGTCTCAGGCGAGATGGTGGAGAAGAAAGAGGATGCGAAGGGAGAAGATACTACAGGTGAAGACGAAGAGGGAGGACAGAAGGCACTGATGGCTCCATGGGAGCAACACGCCTCTGTGATTAATCTCCCGAGATATGATTACAAAGCGCCTTCGTCCTTTCTCCTGCGATCTCACTCTGGGTTTCTCATCACGTGCCCTATCAGTTAGTTATTCTCCATTCTTCTTCAGATTCATATACAAACCCACCAAACGGAAATTTGGTTAAATTACAGAAAATTAACAGAGGAGGGTTCAAATGCCTCCACATTTTAATTTTCTAATAAAAAAATGTCAAATTTATATGTCAAAATAAAACCGATAGATGTGATATATATATTTTTTTACATGCACATGTAAAATTATCACTTTTTGATTTGGTTTTATATAAATTAATAAGTTGAAAAATCAACGTGCAGAATTTATCTGCATCGGTGTATTTTTGTAAGCTCTTAAGACTAATCAAAACAAAATCAAAATGCAATGATCTTTTAGGTGTGCATAGAGAAAATGATATAGATAATATCTAACAATTTTATTTTGACATTTAAGTTTTAAATTTTAAAGTTTTCGAGGAACAAAATATGGAGGTATAATGGAGGCATTAGAAGTTTAGAACCCTCCTCAAATTAATATGAATTGTAGTTTTCCTTCTCTCATCTTTTCGAATAAATGGAGAAGGCTGTGAGTAACACAATGTAATGACAGAAATTGTCTGTCTTCAAGCTCAGTTACCGAGTGCTAACAATCTGAGCTAGTTTGTCTAGCCGTAACATTTAATCTGGGCTTACCATGGTATTTCTCAATGATACCAGTACAATCAGTTTTCTTAGATACTTCATGATTTGGAGAGAGGATATTTTAACTGAAATTTTCAAATTTTCAAATTTCGGCTTTATGATACTGTCATTTATTAGTTGAAAAGGAAACAAGGTGCTTTTTTCTTATATTATTCATGTTTATCCTGCTAATTCCCATAGGAATTGACAGTCTATGTTTGAAAAGGAAACAAAGTGCCCTTTTTTCTTATATCATTCATGTGTATCCTGCTAATTCCATAGAAATTGACAGTCTGTGTTTGAAAATGAAACAAATAGCCTTTTCTTATATAATTCATGTTTATCCTGCTAATATCATAGAAATTGATAGTCTATGTTTTTTCATTAGAGCGCGAGAAAAGTGCCACCAAGGAAGCAATTTCAATTCTTGAAGAGGTAACGCTAACACTTCCACTCATTGCTTTCACTTTTAATTTCTTTCATATCAACATTGCCTGGTGCTTATACAAGAAATTTTGGAATTGTACATGTAGTATATAAACAATATATTTGGGAATGGCCTTCACAACGGGGAGTCTTCTGATCCAATAGTTGCTGCTAAGAAAAGAAAACTGTACCCTGAGGTCTCAGAAACAGCGTCTGATGAAAATGAAGAGACAAAGCCAAGCTCGAATAATTCAGAGATCTCTGGTAATAACAGCTATAAACACCTTGACCGTTTTCATAGAGGGGTTCCTAAGGCTAATGTTACCATGAGTGTGAAAACAACTATTGCTATATGCAGAGGCAGATGCACATTTCAATGAATATTCATTTTCAATTTTTTGTACCTGTACCTGATTTCTATATAGTTTAGAGTAAAATGTTGTGTACTGTAAAATTACCCATACGCTGGATGAAATATTATTGACTAGATATGGTTTGACCCCCATATCTTGAAAGTCTGGCTCCGCCCCTGGCTGAATGAACTAATTGTACCACTAAATTAAGTTAGTGTATGATACCTAGCAAGGAAATGACCAGATCTGTTTTTTTTGTCTCTTTTATAAAACAGATATATCCACCAAAGGATCCACGTCTTCTTCTCTTGACACTAGTGATGAGCGGAAAAAGTTTCCTCCCGTCTCTCTCGTCAAGCTCTCAAGAAGTGGTTTGCTGCTTTTGTCATTTCATGACAACAAATTTCATGAAAATGTGGTTGATATATTAGCAGACATCTTTCTCTCCTTGAGATCTGGAAAATTGATATCACCAAGGTGGGTCTTTATGATCATCTAACTTTCACTTACGAAGAATACCTTTTAAGCTATCTCGAGAATAATAATAAATTTGCTTATCAACAGGTGGTGTCATCGTGTATTTCCAATTCAGGAAACATGTACATTGTCTGAGAAAGAGCTACAAAGAGTGGTTTTAAAGTTATTCAGTAAATACTTAGAAAAATGGGACAAATTAAGTGAATCGATAAAGGTATTATGTTATAAACTTTGGTTTCGTATGTTTGTAGTTACAAGGGCACTATAATGCAAAAAGTATAAATGTTCTCTCTTTTTTTTCCTTGAACTAACCCTATTTGTGCCAGTAGAGAATCCCTTTTGTTAAAATTGTGGAATTTTAGTGCAAATCTCCAATGCGGCAGAATCACGCTGCAAAAGTGCTAAAAGTTGTTCGTTTTATTCATGTTTTGACACTAGATGAAGTCTCTAAGTGAATATTCTACGTAAATAGAGAAAAGAAAATTCAGAATAGACCACCTGATAAAAGGGGTAAATACTTTTAAAAGTCTAAAAAAACAAACAAGTCCTACCCTAATATCTCTCTAGCCAATAAAATATGGAGTAGAATACATAGGCACTGAGTAAAAACTGCCAGTAGATTCTACTTACTTTTTGGGACTAAAATGTACACAACAATAAAAACAAACAAGTCCTACCCTAATATCTCTCTAGCCAATAAAATATGGAGTAGAATACATAGGCACTGAGTAAAAACAGCCAGTAGATTCTACTTACTTTTTGGGACTAAAATGTACACAACAAGCAGGTACTTACCTGTAAAATATAGTCGCTGTGTATAAAATGCCAGTATATTTTTTAGTTAGGCTTTTTTTTTTGTCTTGGACTGGTGTCAACAGTGGTAATAATTAGAATTGCATGGTAAGTTTGCAGTAGGGTATAACAGAAGAGGCACTCAAGAGAGAGAGAATAAAACTGAGATAAGGGAATCAGGCTTGATGGAAAGAGAACACTGTTTCAGGGTAGTTGCCAGTACAGTAATCACTCTTGCCAAAAATTCAGTAGTTGATCTCAAGTCTCCTGAGGTAATAAAATTCTTAATCTTGTGGCTGTAAGCATGTGTGTGTGTGTGAGTGGGTTAAAACTGCTTATGTGTCCTACCGTTCAATTTAAGGTATTATCTTTTTTTTTAAGTATGAATACAGTGCCTGTATGCACTGTATTCATCTGATTTATTTGAATTTAGACTAATAATTTCTGAATTAGAAACATAAACAGAAAGTTATACCATTACTTTTCTCATGGCCTCTGTACAGCATGGCATACATAAATGTTATGCATCGATTATGACCCCATAAGGACACAATCAGAAATTGTACTGTTACCATATGGCACATATTGCAATAATAATTTTCTACCAGTGCGTGTTAATTTATTTTTCTTTCCTTCTCAATTTGAAGCAGGTGGTTGTGATGGTCGAGTTATTGCCGATATCTGGATTACCGAACAGGTCACCAGTGGTTGGGGTCTCTGTTTTGCCAGGTGAGCTTGTCTCTACCAAACCTCGACTGCTGGTCAAGTCACTCGTGGCCGACTCAAAGTCCACAAAAGGATGATGGTTATATTATGGGAAAGGTATTTCTATTTTACATTACTGTGTGAACTTGTGTGGAAAGAATAAAGAGTGGTACGCTACTCTGAATACTGCATATTGGTGCGTACTATTGATCAATATCTCAATATTTAAAGCCCAAAAAAAACGACCCGAACCATTCAACATGATCTCCATATGAAAATGTATTTGTAGATCAAATTTTATACTTTTTAGAAAAAAATTACTATTTTTTAGATAGGTAGAAAATCACTTGATCTAATGATTCTAGACTGTTCAAAAGTAGTGATTTTTACCTATCTAAAAATATATAGTAAAAAAAATTCTAAAAAATTCTAAAATTTAGTCTGCAATTACATTTTCATATGGAAATCATGTTGACCGGTTCAGATCGACTATTTGAATTTGAAAACAAAAATATTGATCCGTAGTACGGACCAATCTTAGCTATGCATAACCATAGCCTCACTCAAGAACAAAATGTTAGGAGAAAAAAATCTATAGGTTAATTTTCTTTTAGGCTTAGTAGTTTCACTGGCCTGCTGGCTTTATAAGATGCTATGCAATTGTCAAGACACGAATGATTTAGATTTTTTTTTCATGCATTAATGGTCTGTATGGTTGCTAAGTTTCATAATTTCATTGTGTAGATGTCCGCTGTTCCTATCCGGCTATAAGCACAAAAAGTCTGAAATGCAGAAGATCCATTCGACCACTGATGAAGTGCATTTCTTAATAGCAAGATTTACCAGAGTATGGTAATTTCTCTATTCATAAAGAACTTTTGTATTTTAAATTTAAAAGCTCGGGGTGGGGGGCCGGGAATTTCAAACTGTGAACTGGCATATTTTGTGTCCTTGTAGCAAAAGATTCGGAGGTGTCATGATGAACCTGTTTAACTGTGATATTTTGTTTCAGTGACGTTGTTTGGTTTGAATCTTAACTACTACCTTGAAATAATCCCTGTAAAACTTACCTGGTCATTATGAATATTTCTTCGTTACCTGGTCTTTATGAATAGTTCTTTGTTAATCTGAGAGGAAACATTCTTCATCACATTTTATTTTGGTATAGCTGCATTTTGAGACTTCGGGAATTATCTGTGGAAAATTTTAGTGGACCCTTGAATTTATATAATTAACTTTCTATTGTTGAAGAAAGAATGTAATATTTTAGGGGGATTTTCATGTATACCCCTCAAAAATCTCAAAATTACATATTTCTCCTCTAAAATTCATAATATCAATATACCCTTCTAAATTTAAAAACACAAATTTACCCAATTTATTGTCTTTTCTATTAAAACTCATTTTGGATTTATAAAGTACCTATTTTACGCTTAATTAAAAATAAAATAAAAAATGTAGTCTGTTTAAGAGAACAAATGTTCATCGTTCTAATTGGCCAGTTGTGAGGTATGCGTTAGAAGTATAAAAATAAACCATTTGCCTAGATACTGTGCTTGAATGTTATTGTGTGTACTAATTGCAAACTATTGTAGAGTCATTTTGTCTCTCTCATCTATTAATAATGTGTAGTCTTGTTACTTGTCAGCACCAATTGCTTGGAATTGTTAATAGTTGGTTATTTGACTTTTATACATGATTTAAACGTAAAACAAATGACACCCACTGCTAGCCGGTTATTTACTTCTGTACAAGGTTCAAATTCAACATAAGCCACACCAACCGCTAACATTTTTAGGGGTTGGTTTCTTAATTTTTTTTTTCTTACACAGTACACACTTAATTAACTTATAGCATGGTTCACACTTGCAAAAAATAATTAACTGCTAGAATTCGCTGTGATTGATACCTGCAACTCATTAGATGAAATTTCTATGGTGAACAAAATTTATTTCTCATAATTTCAAGTAATAATTGAGTGTAAATAACTAGTTATTGCTAACCTTAGAAATCAGCAGAAGTCTAGCGTTATAGAGTAAGAATTTTTAGGAGTTGATTGGAAATAAATTCTTGTAAACCGTTAGCAATTCTTTTTAGAAAAATTCACATATCACCACAAAGGGTATTGTGTTGATATATGTCCGGGAAACAATTTTAGATTTACTTCTATGTTGTGTTAATATATTGTTGTTGATCATTTTATCCTTTTTCGTTGTTTATTTATTCTTATTGCTTGGCATACTAATTCCAAGTTTAGAACAACCCATTTCTCCCTGCTGCTGCCTTGTGATCTCAACCTAGTTTTTCTAATGAGACCGACACTTAACTAGAAATGTATTTTCTAGAGTTTAGATATGTCATTAGTCAAATTTTATGCAATTTAGTATACGGTCTATTTAGATTATAGAAAAATATAATTAAATTAAATTATATTTTTTTTTGTTTTGATAAGCACTATTTGATAGTTTTAGTTGTCATATAAAATTATTATTTTTTATTCAAACATGCTAGTAGGCTTTCATTGATTCAAACAGTTCAATACATATCAGTTAGACCAATACAGAACCAGCACATACCAATGGAGAAACAAGAACAAAGATGTCCAAAGTTTTTTAACGTAAAAAACAAAAAACAACAACAACACAAACAACATTAACACAAACACCATATTAAGTATTTCGGTAAGATCAACATCAAAATTTATTGGAATGATTTTAAATAAAGATTCCAAACTAGTTTGTTGAAAGTTGAAACCGATCTACTTTACGAGAGAATGTCAAATTTATAATTTTTTGACTTAATTTAGTATCAAGTCAATAGATAAAAAAAAGGTTTATATTTGTTTTTCATCATTTTGACAGCTCAACTTTATACTAAATTAATTCGAAAATTTATAAATTTGACATAAAACACATCACTTGTGAACTTTATCAGTTTCAAATGTTTAAATTCATCGTTTAAAGTAAATTTGATAAGTTTTACAGTTAAACTCACAAAGAACTTGATGAGCTTAAGAACACTCTAGTTCTATTCGCATAATCTATTACTTTTTCTAACATGATGCTTTGAAAAAAAATTCCATTTCTGACCCTTGCCTTTTGGAAGCAAGAATATTTGCTAGAGCTTTCATCTTTTTTTGTTCATAAAAAAAATAAAAAAACATATGGTAGTAATTTGTTGAGAATATGCTAAAGATTTGGAGATCAACCAAAATATGCTAGGATCCATTCCAAGGAGGAAAGAAGATATGCAATGATATGCACAGCATATATATTGTGTCATATATAGATAATAGTTGATTTCCTTCTAAATGATAGATTTAGGATTCTATGTTTAACAATTGTAATTGATTTATAAAAGATTGAGCTGTGGAGATAAATAGAAGCCGCAACATACATGTAAACAATTAAGAAAGAAAATAAATAAAAATCAGGAAGGAAAGGGAGATTCTTGGGAGTCTTGTGTTCTTGAGTTGTTCTATTAATTTTGACATAATTAATATGTCCCAAGAAATGCTTAGCAGTCATTGTACGGCACACATGAAGTGACACTTGGCATTTGGAAACTTGAAATTTGTGTGGTCAAATGCATAGAGGGCACTAGATGCATTGGAAAATAATGCAGATTTCCTTTCAAAATTTATCAACGGAGAAAAAAAAGGGATTTAATAGCATCATTGTCTTGACCTACTCATAACCATGGCTGTGTTGAAAAATTGGAACACAATTATTTAATGCCAGGTACGACTAGTAAAAGTATACATCATGCATCTTGGACCTATTCATATAATTTTACTAGTTCCAGTTTCTTGTGTAATGTTTCTCTAGTTTTATTAATACCTGATAGCAAGTTGGGTTGAACTAAAACATAATTATATATAAATATATTTCCTTTCGTTATTGTTCAGTGATTAGTCCCTTGTAGAATGAATCATGGGTAGAATTTATTTGTTGTTTTTATTCATCAAAAGTCCAACTTTGAATGTCAAAATCTTTGACATCCCATATGGGTACCTAGCAAAAATATTCCCCGTGTAACATAAATACTATGTATGTACATTTTTATGCAATAATTTAAATTTGGCAGTTGCAAAATTGACATTTTAGCGCACACACTGGAACAATTACGTCACAGTTAATGACAATATATATATATATATAAATTTTTTGTGTGAAAAGACTGTAGCACTATTAATTCTTTAATAATTAGCTAGCTTTTTTGTAAAATAACAAATCTATCTAGCAAAATGTAAATAATTAACCGCAAATAACAATTAACGCATAACAATCAGAGCCAATAAGCTGGAATTAATAGTTACTAAGTTACCAACAAAACATGATTCCATATTCTCTAGCAAGAACAGGTATGATTGAGCAATGGAGACTACTTCCAGAAAACAAAATTTAATTAATAATTAAGAAAATATCTACAAGATGTACTAATTAACTCGTCCGCCTAATAATAAAACCTAAGAACCACAAATGGACATCGAAAGATCCAAATTAACGCCACGACTGTCAGAAAAGGCTGAGCAACTTCTCATAAAACTGTTCTCACTGCTGGATGAAGTGTTGTTTGTTTGCTTTGAATCAAAGGAAAGAGATAGAGAAAGAGAGCAAGCATCTGTGTCAACTTTAGGTGCATGGATTTCTCTGAAAGAGTAGTCGTTTGCTCGAATGAACGGTGTAAGATTCATCTTTTCCATCCTGTTTACCTAAAATAAGTAAATTTTGAGGTTTAGTTCGCTGCTA
Source organism: Carex parvula (assembly GCA_025461045.1). Lineage (NCBI taxonomy): Eukaryota > Viridiplantae > Streptophyta > Magnoliopsida > Poales > Cyperaceae > Carex > Carex parvula. The sequence continues at coordinate 71,402 of JAJGRW010000230.1, read as the reverse complement.
TTTCATCAATTATTTGTCTTTAGACAGGTGACAGGTCAAATACAATTATCATTCCATGGATTAAATTAGACAAATAATTAAGATGTCTGAACTCTGAAAGAGGCAGTTGCACTAGTGAAAATACTTTGCTACGAGTCTACGACAAGTTACAGTTATTTTTGCTACTATATTCATATATTTATGTCTAACACCAACTCATAATTTGACAATGAATTAGCCTTGATGAAAAGAGGAGAAAACATACAGAAACAAACAAAGAAATAAAGAAAACCAGCTTTGCAGAAAAGGAGACTTGACTTGAGGGTTTAAAAATTGTACGTACCTGAAAAGAGAGAGATTCTGGTTGCATCAAGTGACAATCTGAGACTTTGAACACGGGTGCAACTCCACCTCCTGCAACTCTGAACTGCATCAATTCCTCCTTTTCCTTTATTCTCCCATCCATACTACCCAAGCAAGCTAGTTGCATGTAATCATCAATGCAGTACTGATACTGATACTGATAGGAGGTCACCACTCTTTTTTCTCTCTTTCCTTCTTCCCCTTTTGACTCAATGCTTTCTCTCATTTGTGCTTCTTCTATCCTAACCCTTTATTACCACAAATATAGCTTCAAAAGGTTACATACATGCATACAGTTGGCATCCAGCTAAAATGATACTAAGCACAAATAATATATATATATATATATATATATATATCACCTCTCAAAAATAACCCATATGTATATCAAAAAAGTAGCAAACTTTTAACAATGCAAAGTACTTTTTGTTAAAAATGTGAACCAACTGCTAGTAATGTTAGAGAGAAATATTCTGGACAATTGTCAAAATGTTATTTGTTCTTCACAATGAACACCATATTTGTAAAATAAAATAATGCTTAATGCAGGAGAAAATCAACTTCATAAATGTTTCAAAACAAACTATTTCAGTATCATTTTTATTAGTTATCAGAACAGACTGTGACTGAATTTTTGGACAAATAAAATTAAACTTTAACTAATTTCGGTCAAACCACTATAGGTACGTAGTTGATAACAAAAATTGATGTGTCAACCAATCTGTTTTCAAATTAGATGTATTGGTGATCTGTACAAATACCAGAATACATATCCACCAGAAATTAAAAGATCCCTTTTTAGTATAGCAGAGAGACCAAATTTTTATGAAGACTGGCAAAATTTCGGCATGGAATGGCTGAAATTTCACCAAAATGTCGATTCCTTAATTTAAAAAAAAAGCTAGTGGAAAATGTCACAAGAAAATATAAAGCCTATATATTATGTCATTAACAAGTAACATCACATAAGTTTGAGGGACCAAATATGTGCAACAAAACCAATGTCCTCTGAGTATATCCAAAAAGTTGATAAAAGGTGATATGTATGCTTTGGTACTATAAAGGATATATATATATAGTGCTTGGCTATTATGCTTATATAAGCATATGCCCACATATGCTTAAATAAGCATTTTTGCGTTTCCAATGTTCAAATGGTCGATCCGACCGTTCATCTTGTTCTCCATATTAATATGTGCTTGGAGACCAAATTTTACATTTTTCTGAATTTTTTTACTATTTATTAAGCCACTTTGAAAATTGCTGATCATATGATCCAGAATTTTGGAAACACTGTTTTTACTGTTCACCCAGATCAGCAATTTTCAAAGTGGCTTAATAAATAGTAAAAAAATTCAGAAAAATGTAAAATTTAGTCTCCAAGCACATATTAATATGGAGAACAAGATGAACGGTCGGATCGACCATTTGAACATTAGAAACGCAAAAATGAGTTATAAGCATATGTGGGCATATGCTTATATAAGCATAATAGCCAGCCCCTATATATATATATATATATATATATATATATATATATATATATATAATGGGTACATAGAGTTATAGACTAACCTTTTCAGAGATGGATTAGGGGAGTATAAAAATTGGGATGGAAGCTCCTTTGTGGGGTTGGAAGAAATGCATGGACCATCTCCCCCTTTGTCTAACTCATCACTAGTACCATGATTAGATTCATGATCCTGTTGTCTTATTCTTTCATGCATCTCTGTAATTAACAATTATAACAATTACTGAGCAATCTTTTTTGAGTTGAAGCCCTAATAAAGGTAAGAATCTCTCAAAAGCAGTTCCTACTGCTCATCATTATTTCTAGGAAAAGTTGATTATTTGCCACTCCAAAACCTTCAAATTGTAAAAATGCCATTCCGAAATTGGAAATTGTAAAAATGCCATTCCAAACTTCATTAATATGTAATTTTGCTACTCCAAATAATTAATGACTAAAATACCCTCCCTTCTTCTCCTCCTCTTCTTCTCCTGCCTTCTTCTCCTCCCTTCTTCTTCTCCCCTTCTTCTCCTTCTCTCCCAGAGCCATCTGTATTTTCTTTTCCTCTGCCTCTCTTTCCTGTTTTAACTTGCAAAACTCAACGTTGACGTCTATAATCTGTGATAAATTCTCAATTCTCCCCCATACCGAATCTCTACCTCTCCGACTCAAAGGATTTCTTTTCTTGGTAGTCAATTTAGGGTCTCGAATCAGGCTAACTAAAACTGTTGGGTCAAAAATCTCATTATCTTTCTTTAATTTTCTACCACGGTTACCTATTCTGATCAGCCGATCAATATTTAAATCTGATTCTGCATGTGTAGCAGACCGTTTAGGGTTCCTTCGCGTAAAGACAATTAATTCTGAGGGTTTAAGCTTCCTTTCTCTCTCTTTTGGTGCCTTTGCCAGAGCAACCTTCTCCTTGTTGCAATGGAGCTCTTCGGTACAAGCATTCACTCCTTCCATTTGAGAAGTATCTTCTTTATTAACATCATTGCCACTGGGAAGTACCAAGCCTGGCGGATCTGAACCAGCTGCCTCAATCAGGCCTACTTTATCTTCTGAAACTACAGTGGCATCGACAACTTTGCCAGCATTCGCACTGCTATCCATGTTAAAACCAGGTGTCTCGAGCTCAAAGCTGGTGCCTCTAATGGTTGATGGATCCGAACTTAAAGCATCTGCCGGACTCACATCAATCTTCTGAAATTCTGGTTACCTCAACTATTTTCCCGGCATTAACACATTTGCTGTTGTCAATTGATATGCCAGACCCATTAACTAAAGGAGGTAATAAACCCTCTTTAACCTCTGGAGAGACAGTATTGAGTACAACTGCGTTATAATTCTCTAATGTGACCATGGCTGAATCAATTTCTGTGCAAGATGATGCTGCCTGACCCACCACCTCAATACAATCCATTTTCTCTTTCAAGAACCCAGTGGCATCGGTTTCAACAGCATTTTCTAATGCTATTTCCATTATTGGGTTAGCTTTCTCTTGCGAAAACCAGGCAGCATCAAATTCTGTAACGCCATTAATTACCCCAATGCCTCCTCCTCCACTAATCTTTTCTGGTTGCTCTGACGAGGGCCCACAACCCTCCTCAAAATGCGTGCAATTGCTTATTTCTTCTAGAATTGTTGACGGGTCTGATGAAGAAGGGAGGAGAAGAAGGCAGGAGAAGAAGAGGAGGAGAAGAAGGGAGGGTATTTTAGTCATTAATTATTTGGAGTGGCAAAATTACATATTAATGAAGTTTGGAATGGCATTTTTACAATTTTCAATTTCGGAATGGCATTTTTACAATTTGAAGGTTTTGGAGTGGCAAATAATCAATTTCCCCTTCCTCCTATATCAATTATTGGTTACTATGATTTTGTGTAGGTACATAGTAAAAGGCTCTATATATCTTTAGCCAATAGGATTAGGATGTTAAATTTTAAGTCATATATTTTTATAGTTGCTATAGGTCACACCATTTTTCATTAAAAATATAAGCTCATACATTTAACATTTTAGATTATGTGCTTCTTTTCATCCCCATTAAAAGGACAATTTATATATGCATTAATTGTTTTCCTTGACAACCATTTAGTTGGCGGTTGGCCTATCAATCAGAGGTAGTTTGTAAATTGATTATAAATTAGATATAACTAAAAAAAAATGTTATTCCACATGTTTCATTAGAGAAAAATACAAAGAAAAAAATGGATAAACAGTTAGCAAAAGGGACTGGACATTATATTCTATTCTTCTTCCAGCCATACCAGAATATATAGATTTGTTTGTTTTGGTGAAAGAAGAAACTAAACGTGAGGGGCAGATACGGAAATAAATAAAGAAAAATACTTTCTATATATTTCAATTAATGTTTGACTATACAGTATGCTATTAATATCCATGTGGTAAATAAAACAGTTATAACAATAAAAGGAGTTGGCAAAAACAAGAACCTACTTTGAGAAAACCAAGGAGGATATTGCGTATATATTCATAAATGAATTTAATTAAAGCATGAAACAGAAAAGAGAATGGAAAAGCAATGTTACCTTTCCTGCCCAAGTCATTTTTCATGCTTCTATACATCTGTTCCAAAACCCAACACCAAAACAATTATCTTCTGTTAGCTAAAATTAAAATTTTCAAGCAAAAAGGAAACAAATTAAGGTGAAAATTTTCTTACTTGGAGGTGGCTCTTGACATGAGATATGGTGAGACCTTTTACATCCATCAACTGAAGAATAAGCTTAGGTGTAGCTTCTACAAAATCAAGTTAATATTATTATAGAAAAAAATATATTACACCTACGAAAAAAAATGAATGCAAAATTAAATGGGCTTGAAAAAACGAAACAGAAAAAATAGATGTCCAAGATCCCATAAACAATTAATGAGCAAAAATAAAGCAAATTAACCACTGCACAGACTACCAGTGTTATATGGAATTAAACTTAAAAAATGTTTAGCAAATAAAACTAATGAAGAAGAGAAGAAGACATACTATCTTGGCCACCTAGTCTTTCAATGGCATGCACAAAACAATGGTGCAGATCAGGTGTCCATCTCAACCGAGGCACCTTCGACCTAATATATGGTCTAACTGCTCCATTTCTACCACAATTTCCCATTCTCTCTTCTCTCTTCTCACCAGCCTAACAAGCAAACAGTAACAAAACCAAATGCTAAAGTTCTTTCTCTCTTGCCTCCAGTTAGTAGCAAGGTTTCTCAAGTGGTGTTCTTTTGCAAAGGTTAAATTAAGGTATTATTATTACATGAGGCCTTGTAAATATATATCGTTGGGGTTGTCTAGGATAAACGCAACACTGGAGGCGGGGGGGGGGGCGGGGTGGGGGGTGGGTGTTGGAGGCCTACACATCACGCGATATAGTCATTATTAGCACAATTTAATGCAAAACAGGTAGAGAGAGAGAAGAAGAAATCAGGAAAATGAAAGTAAAAAAAAAAAAAAACAAAGAGGGAGACAAATGGAAAGGAGACAATTAAAATTTTATCCTAGTGAGACAAGAGGGGATCATATATATTAGCTGTTTTTTTTTTTTTTTTTCCTATTTTCTCTGCGTGGGAAAGTAAGAAATTTTCAATGTCGTCGCATGAGTATAGCCTCCTTCCAAATAATTATTAATTATGACAGTGGGACAGCTATTTTGACTACTTTTATGAGAGAGAATACGGAGTAAAATGTCCTTAGGTGGACTTGGTCTATTAGACCAATTCCATTGACTCTTAATAAATTAAAATGTATGGCCAAATTAATTAGTATCTTTTTCCTGTCGATCTATATTGACATAATCTAGTAATCTACAGATGTCATATTCTAAATAGCTTGGCTAACTAGAATAAGTTACCTGGTTGTTTGACAATGTCACGACATGACATAACGTGTGTTAATTATATTTAATAAATTTGAACAAGTATGAATTTTGCATGAATCAGGATTTATAGTACTTGTTTGGATTTTAATTTACAAGATTCGTACACGTGTTACCTCCAACAAAAAGAAATCATTTCCTAGTAGAAATTATATGACTTGAGACTTTTGTATAAATTCATGGCTCATTGAGCACAATTTGTACTATTAATTCCGTCTAAAAGTAAAGAGTAAAAATTTAGCAAAAGATGTTATAGTTGTAACTATATAACTGTAATTAGCTATACTAAATCCTTACTAATATCTTACTTTCAAAAACAAGAATTTCAGTACAAAAGAATAATTACATTTCAGTTCATATTGCTAATTGCTGTGTTATATATGCATTGCAAAACGTTTAATTGTTTAATTTGCTAAACCTAATTTAGTAATATATATAGAGAGAGTCTGTGGCTAATATCAAAATGTTTGTACCAAGGCCCTCGTGCAATCAAGTCGTTTTTAGATTTTCAAAGTCCAAACGGTCGATCTAAACCATTAGACGTGATCTCTATATTAAAAATTTGCTTGGAGACCAAATTTTACATTTTTTGGAATTTTTTTACTATTTATTAAGCCACTTTGAAAATTGCTAATCACATGGTCCAGAATTTGGTTGCACTGTTTTTACTGTTCACCCGGATCAGCAATTTTCAAAGTGGCTTAATAAATAGTAAAAAATTCCAAAAAATGTAAAATTTGGTCTCCAAGCAGATTTTAATATAGATTGAACATCTAACGGTTTGGATCGACTGTTTGGACTTTGAAAATCCGAAAACGACTTGGTTGCACGAGGGCCTTGGTGCAAACATTTTGATATTAGCCACTCTATCTCATATATATATATATATATATATATAGGACAGTGCTACGGTGCTACGCATATATAAGGGCCCCTCCGTGCTACGGCTCACTTTTTGAGTTTTCAAAATCCTAACGGTCGATCCGAACCGTTCAACATGATCTCCATATGAATATGTACTTGCAAACCAAATTTTATATTTTTTAGAATTTTTTTACTATTTATTAAGCCACTTTGAAAATCGCTGATCCAATGGTCCAGAAAAGTTTACTGTTGTGTACAAATTAGTGTTTTTTCAAAGTGGCTTAATAAATAGTAAAAAAAATTCTAAAAATGTAAAATTTGGTTTGCAAGTACTTATTCATATGGAGATCATGTTGAACGGTTCGGATCGACTGTTAGGATTTTGAAAACTCAAAAAGTGAGCCGTAGCACGGAGGGCCCTTATATATGCGTAGCATATTAGCAAAATCCATATATATATATATAGATAGGCTATGGTGAGTTGCGAAGTAAAACGTCGTTTTACTTCACGCCATATTTTCATTTTGAAAATCCAAACAACCGATCCGAACCGTTCAACTTTTTCTAAATATTGAAATGTGCTTGGAAACTAAATTTTACATTTTTTGGAATTTTTTTACTATTTATTAAGCCACTTTGAAATCGCTGATCCACTGTGAACAGTAAAAAACAGTAAAATTTTCTGGACCACCGGATCAGCGATTTTCAAAGTGGCTTAATAAATAGTAAAAAAATTCTAAAAAATGTAAAATTTAGTCTCCAAGCACATTTCAATATTTAGAACATGTTGAACGGTTCGGATCGGTTGTTTGGATTTTCAAAATGAAAATATGAGCGTGAAGTAAAAATGACCTCTTACTTCACAACTCACCATAGCCCAGCTCTATATATATACAGAGAGAGAGAGAGAGTTGGGCTACGGTGTTTCGTGAAGTAAAGCGAGTGTTTTACTTCACACTCGTATTTTGTGATTTCAAAGTTCGAAACGTCAATCCGAACCTTTCAAGTTGATCTCCATATTAAATTTTTGAATTTTTTTACTATTTCTTTAGAATTTTTGAAAATTGTTGTTTTTATGGTCTAGAATTTTCTGAAAAACAACGATTTTAAAAAATTCTAAAAAAATAGTAAAAATTTCCAAAAAAAATGTAAAATTTTGTCTCCAATTACATTTTATTACGAAGATCAACTTGAACGGTTTGAATTGACTTTTTGGACTTCAAAAACGAAGATATGAGCGTGAAGTAAAATCTGTCATTTACTTCATGAAGTACAATAACCCAACTATATATATAGAGTAGAAGTAGGGTGTTCTTAGGCTCACCAAGCCTCTTTGTGAGTTTAACTCAAAAACCCATCGAATTGATTTAAAGTGACGCATCCAAACTGTTGAAACCAATCTACTTCACGAGTGATGAGTTTACATGTCAAGTTTTTAAATTTTCGAACTAATTTAATATAAAGTCAAGCGGTAAAAAATGATAAAAAATGAACACATTAAAATTAACTTATAAACTATCTGTAGGGCGCAGAAAGTTGCACAAGGGGGGAAGGTGTGTGCACATGTATTAAATGTCTCAGGGTTCAACGCTCTCTATTTTCAAGACATGGAGAGAACATCGAACTTGAAACATTCATTTCTTTCTTTCTGCTATTCCTTCTGGTTCACCCTCGACAGACCTACTGTTCATAATCAGTCTATCGAGAGAGTTTAATGATGTGGGGACGTTTAACTCCCAGCGGGCACAAGCCCCCGCTGTTAATTACATCAGATGACCCTTCCAAGCCATACTGAACACCTCGTTTATTCCAGAATTTGTGCCTATTTGTTGTGAATTGAATAAAGGGGCTAAAAAGGGAACTCATGTATTGGATTTGGGTTTGATTTGGTTTTCTATGCATTTGGATATATCTGTGTGTGTGATTTCACATTAAAATAATGTTTATTGCATTTTAAAATATGAGCTTGGATATTTGAGAAGTATATGTACAACGTTTGTTTATATTTGATTTATAACATATTCATTTACATTTTTATTAATTATTTACATTATATTAAGAAATCATTTGATTTTGGAAAAGGGTATTTTGGTCATTTCAGAATTTGGCTGATGCTTGGACATATTTAATTTTGGTTTAGAAACATGGAGAATTTGATTTGGGTTCATTTGGAGGTGGTTTGAGTCAATTTGGACTTAAAATGAAGAAGTTATGGCCAAAAAGGACTTATTTGTAAGTATTTATGTTTTCCCAGGGGCTTGTTTACAAAGCTGGAAAGATGTGGATTTGTGATTTGGGTCTTAGACAAGGTTTCATGTGAAAATTGGGCCTTTAAGGGCTTATTTGAGAGATTTTTGTGCTGTCAAGGACTTGTTTGTAAATTTACAGGGGCTTCGCTGCAAATATTAAAAATCAGTGGGGTCTTTTATGAAAAGGGTATCGATTTATAATTTTATTTATTATCTGGGCTTTGAGATTTGAATTTTTTGAGTCTTTAGATTGGTGTATTGGACTTTAAGATGAGTCCGGCTAATATGACATTGGTGTCATTCCAAATTCAATAACACCACATTGTATACCGTTGGATTTGCTTTAATATTCGTGTTTTGCACGAATATTAAAGACACTAGTGTTTTGCATGAATATTAAAGCAGATCCAACGGTATACGATGTGGTGTTATTGAATTTGGAATGACACCAATGTTATATTAGCCGGACTCCTTTAAGATATGGGCTGGGCTTCAGGATTTGTGCTGGTTGTTTGATTTATATTTTAGACTTTAAAATCCGTGTTTCCATTCAAACTCCATTCTGGCGCCAGAATTGAAGGTCTCCAGTTGCTTTAAGATCCGTGCAGATAACATATGTTTTATTTGATTTCCACTTGTATTTAACCTCTGAATCTTTAAAAATTCATATCAAATTGAAACAAAATCAGAAAAATATGAAATTTATGTCTATTTTGTGTATTTTGAAATTTTCTATCTGATCATGATGTTTATTTTTTTTATTTGATTTTTCAGTCATTCGATACTACCCATTTGCCAGCAACAGCCTCTTTTTATTTAAATGCTAATTTTTCTGTTTTTGAACCTGAACTTTGGAAATTCATATAAAATCGAAATATAATCAGAAAAATGTAAAATTTGTGTCCATTTTGTGTATTTTGAAGTCCTCTGTCTGATGGTGAAGTCCATTTTTCATTTTGGTCCCTGTACCAGTCCAGAAGGTTCTGTTTACCAGAGAAGGTCATTTTGACACTTTTGAGTGCTTTTCTTGTGTCATTGATGCATGTTTTGTGATTTGATGTTGGTCCACTGTTCCAGAGGGCATTAGGGACTGGTTTTAGAGTATTTGCAACTGAGTTCATGAATTAAACACCATTTTAATGAATTTTCATAGCCTTTTTGCTATATCTTTGGTACCAATAAACAAAAGGAAAAAGGAGAAAATCTAAAATTCCAAAATAATGTCAAAAATCTGCCAAAATATGGTTTTATGCAGGGAAGCCCCTGATTTTGTTTAAAATCATGTTTTTGATGTTTTGAAGGACATGTCATTGAGATTTCCTTAGATTTAAAGATGCAAACATCATGAACAAGCATAACTTGTTGTTTATTTGCATTTCAAACCTTCCATCTCTCACCATTTATATATTTGAGATATTTAATTTCTTTTTAGCATATTTGCTCAAGAAATTAATTATTCTTTCATACACAAATGGATCCAAAAGGGTAAATCATTGAAATATCATAGGTTTAAAGCATAAGTGACATATCATAGCAAATGCTAATGTCTTTTCACACTTTAGACCTCAATTTCTCACTATTTGCACATAGTTCTTTATTTTGCCAATATTCATGCATATAAATGCACTAATTATTGACTAAATCAATCCCTTTGTGCAAATAGGCCCTTTGATCATTTAGGTTGAGAGAATAATAGGGGAGACCTCATGGCTCAACCCTACTACCTCTTGTGTTTGATTTTTTTTTTATTGTCACTTTATTCTTTTAACCTCCTCACAAAATAATTAATATAGTTTCCATATGAAGGGAGACCTCATGGCTCAACCCTCATACTTCTACTACTTAATTATTTTTAGAAGAAGCTAAAAGAATTAGAGAAAGAAAGAAGTATCAAAGATTAAAGCTCTATCATTTTTATTTTATAAGCTTCAAGCAAAAGAGATGATAAAATATTAGCATGTGTATTAATACTTATGTATATATATTTTTTTTGAAGGTAAGGTAAAAAGGCAAGAGAAAAATCATATTTTTAATATTTCTATTATTATTCTATGAAAGATGCAAGAAAAGGAGGAAGAAACCATATTTTTAATATTTTTTGTTTGATCATTATTTTATGAAAGATGCAAAAAAAGAAGTAAAAAAAAATCTTTTTATTTGATCATCAAGCTACATATTTCGTTTGGTTCATCCTATGATGAACTAGGAACCATATAGCCTTCACATTTATCATTTCTGAAAGTTTAAAATGAAAGA
>JAJGRW010000230.1:0-54990 GCA_025461045.1 Carex parvula | reverse complement strand
GCTATATATTAAAACAATCAAATACGGTCATTAGCACTCCTTAAGCTTAATCCGTTTTTAAGATTTTGTGTGCTTTGAATAGTTGACAGGTAATTATAGTCTTCTCCTTTATACTTTTGTGCTTATAGCTAGCTAGCCTTATATTGTATTTCTTAATAATTATGTCTCTATACGTTGTCATAATAACGATCAGTGATGTAAAAAATTTTGAAAACTTCAAAATTCCATTTCAAGACTTTATTTGTAATACCCATTGTAATAACAAGTATATAATTTACTTTAATTATATATCTCATTTAATATATATGTGGACCAATTCATGATATTGACCTTCCAGAGGGGTCAATTATCCGCTAAATAAATTAAAATAATTAGAATTATATTAGTTTCTAGCTTTATTAAATAAAAATTTTAAATATCATTTTATTTGACATCATTGAATAAAATCTTGGCATCAATGACTTGCATTTTTATTTGACATTATTGTTCATAAGAATTATTTATCTGAATTTTGAATCTACAACCTCCTATACAGAAGGTGTTGCCCTTTTGCCACTATATAAAGTTGATTTATAGGAAATAAATTTGTTGTTATTCCAATGCCAGTTGTTGATTTTCGTTGAATTTGTGCATAATTTTTTTATTGAGTTCGTACATGAAAAATTAGAACAGTTGAAATCGGAATAACAGGTTCATGTCATTCCTTCCTTTGAAATAACAACAGATTATTTCCTGACTTTTATGGTTCATATTGTTTTATAAATTCCTATTTTAAAAAAAGGAACTGAACTTGGATGTCCAAACTCCATTTTGACTTTTGAGCATGTCGATCGTTTTGTTAGTCTATTCTTTTCTTTTCGTTGGCCATGAATTTTTTAATTTAATGGGGACATCTAGATGGTTGCTGTTTTGATATTTTTATTCAAATTAAGGAATGCATTTTTCAACATTCATTGACTTGAAAAGTTATACCATTTGTTACAGGAATTTTCTATAACAATAATGTTCATTAATTAATTTTTCCAACGGTAATAATGCCTTCCTGCCTAAGAAATTGGATAATTAATGCATCGTATATATATTTCCCTGTCATTACTCAGAGTTTGACTTTAAGAAAGAGAAAACATTAATTCAAATAAAATGAAATATCGAAAATAAAATTATAGATATGTTATTTGAAATATAGATAGATTAACAATCAAATACCATAAAATTTTAGTATTGCTTGACAACACGTCAAATTTTATTAATTTGACACCATTAAAATTTCAATTTCAACTCTTGTTGTACAAAATATACGAACCAAACTATGTCATTTTTATTCACATACATATGAATAATTTAGATAAATAAAATTGTCAGAATAAATAATTATCAAATTTCCCCTCAACTTTAAGTATCTATTTTATTTAGAAATATCAGGGTTCTAAATAGCGCGCTATAGCGTTTTCGGATCATAAAAGTTATGGCGATATTGACGCTATAGCGGCGCAATATGGCAATAGCGTTTTTTTTTAACTATTCGCTATGACGTGATAAACGCTATTTAAACTTTTGAGAAATATAAAACATCTTTTATTAGTTAGTCGACAAGATAGCTCTTTTCTCATGCATCTCCTACGTACCCTTCAAACCTATTCATTCGATCCCAAGCTCCTCACATCAATGCTATATATTTCCTAAACCAAAAAAAAAAAATACTATTCTCATGTGATTGATTTGAAAAGGCCCAACTCCACCTAGATTACAATGCCTAGCTAGTTTTTTTTTCAAACTGAGACAGCCCATAGCTCACACATACGTATATATATAACCTAGCATATCTCCTTAGTTGACTTTGTGACAAGATGTGGCGTATATATATCTACATACTTCAGTCTTTTGACTGTTCAAAACCTGAAAAATGAGATTACTAAGGCCTTTATTCTCTCTAGAAAAAAGATTTATGTATAGAGCATGTATATATGTATATAGTAATGCTTTATAGCTTCTGTACAGACAGATGTACCGTTTCGCAGCGCAGAGATGTTAAAAAGAGAGAGGCAATAAAAGGCCTGGCAAGGAAAATCGTGTGGTTCAGAGATTCCTATAGCCGTTTTCTTTGGCAAACAGTAAAAATCTCTATCTTCTCTTAAATTTACTGGTAGATACTAACTGGAACAATGGTTTTTTAAATAAATGCTCACACCAGTACAAGAGCAGTAGCATGGTGAATTGGAAAACTAGTAAAATCTTTTCTTTTCTGTTTAAATAAGATGAATTATTCAACTCAACTTCAGTGCGAATGGATTTCGTGATATAATATTATTTTCTCAAAACAATAAAAAAAAAATAGGAGTCCGGCTTAACGTTATAATTTCAGCCTAAGTTATACGAATCAGTTTTTGTGATTTCAAAGTCCAAATAGTCGATCCAAACCGCTCAACATGATTTCCATATTAAAATGTGCTGGAGGCCAAATTTTATATTTTTGGGATTTTTTTTACTATTGTTTAGATAGGTACAAAATCACTGTTTTCAGATAATTCTAGACCATCCAAAACAGTGATTTTGTACATATCTAAAAAAATTCCAAAAAATATAAATTTTTGTCCTCCAAGCCATTTTAATATGGAGATCATGTTGAGCGGTTTGGACTTTGAAATCGCAAAACCTGACTTGCTATAACTTTAGGCTGAAATTATAACGTTATGACATTAGCCGGACTCAAAAATAGATAAAGAAATGAAACTAATCAATAAATGAGATATGTGAAATAAAACAGTTATAAAACTTTAAGTTCTTATTGTCATACAATCTTTTATAAGTTGCAATTACGTTTAGTTCTGATTATTTTATATTTGAGTCTTAAAATAGATGTATGAAGTGACAAAGCCAAATGGTCCAGTGAAGGACAATTTGTCTACCTCTTACTCAATTTTTTTTCCCCAAAATAGACTTATTTTGTCAAGCTTTTTTTCAAAAAAATTACAAAATACATGAAAATTGCCCCCACCCTATCCTACTCCGTGGCCCCGCCTCTAATTGTATATTATTATAACATATAACATTTGTAAAAAAAACTTTACTCAAAAAGATTTGCTACATTTATAGGGGTGAAAACGGTATGGATAATTGCCGATCCGTATTCGAAAAATTAAATATGGATATCCAATATCCGTGTAGATATGAATACTGATATGGTTTTACGTTTTAATTATCCGTATTCGAATAGTAGATATATATAATATATCTTAATATATACTATGAAAAAATATTGTTATTCATCATTAGATAAATATTATGAACTTTGATATTTTTTAAAAATATTTTAATAAATATTAGATTCTATCCGTATCCGTATCTGTATCCAGCAGATATCCAATCCGTATCCGTATCCAGAAAATTAAAAAAATATGGATATGATTTTACCATTATCCGCTCCGTTTTCACCCCTAACATTTACCACTCATATATACATAGTTTTTTCTTGACAATACAAATTAAGAATCCTATAAGATCCTTTATCCTTACATTTAATACCGATTAATATTAATCCATACACTGATATCATTTACTTCCTAAATTTTCCATATACCATCCGATTACCAGTCTATTTTTTTTTATTGTAAAAGATTGTACATAGTTCAAAAGATAAGAGCAAAAAAAAAAACTAAAAAATTATGGCATACTTCTGATTTCGACACGTGACATTATTTTTTCAAGCAAATATTCATCTTTTATGTGATTTGTACTTGTACATACTAATCCTTCAGTAGCTTTTGTCAAGAAATAATATCAGGATTTCTAGATAGTGCATATTTTTTCCTCTACTGTCCTTTTCTTTGTGGAAATTCCTCTTATGTCCTTTAATGTACTCTTAAGTCTTAAGTTTCTCACTTATATATATATAGAGAGAGAGATGAGTTATGGTGAGACGTGGAGTAAAACAAGTTTGTACTCCATGGCACTATATTTTCATTTTGAAAATCCAAACAACCGATCCGAACTATTCAACATGTTCTCTATATTGAAATGTGCTTGGAGACCAAATTTTACATTTTTTGGAACTTCTTACTATTTATTTAAGCCACTTTGAAAATCGCTGATCCACTGTAAACAGTAAAAAACAGTAAAATTTTCTGGACCACCAGATCATCGATTTTCAAAGTGGCTTAATAAATAGTCAACAAATTCCAAAAAATGTAAAATTTGGTCTCCAAGCACATTTCAATATAGAGAACATGTTGAACGGTTCGGATCGGTTGTTTGAATTTTCAAAATAGAAATATAGTGCCATAGAGTACAAACTTGTTTTACTCTACGTCTAACCATAGCTCAATTCTATATATATATATATGAGTGAGGCTACGGTGCTATGCTTAGCACCAATTGGGTCCGTGCTACGGCTCAAAATTTAACTTTTCAAAATTCTAACGGTCGATCCGAACCGTTCAACATGATTATAAAATGAATATGTACTGGCAAACCAATTTTACATTTTTTCGAAACTTTTTACTATTTTTCCGAAAATCACTTGATCTGAACATTCTGGACCATCCAAAAACAGCCTATCTAAAAAAATAGTAAAAAAATTCGAAAAAATGTAAAATTTGGTTTGCAAGTACATATTCATTTTATAATCATGTTGAACAGTTCGGATTGACCGTTAGGATTTTGAAAAGTCAAATTTTGAGCCGTAGCACGGACCCAATCCGTGCTATGCATAGCACCGTAGCCTCACTCTATATATATATATATATATATATATATATATATATAGTAGAACTAGGGTGTTCTTAAGCTCACCAAGTCCTTTGTGAGCTTAATTCAAAATCTATTGAATTAGTTTCATTCGATGCATCCAGACCGTTGAAACCGATCTACTTCACGAGTGATGCATTTAAATGTCCAGTTTATAAATTTTCGAACTAATTTAGTATAAAGTCAAGCAGTAAAAAAAAGATAGTTTATAAGTTAATTTTAATGTGTTCATTTTTCATCATTTTTTACCGCTTGACTTTATATTAAATTAGTTCGAAAATTTAAAACTTGACATGTAAACCCATCACTCGTGATGTAGATCGGTTTCAACAGTTTAGATGCGTCGCTTTAAATCAATTCGATGGGTTTTTGAGTTAAACTCGCAAAAGAGGCTTGGTGAGCTTAAGAAAACCCTAGTTCTACTCTATATCTATAGTTGGGTTATTGTACTTCATGAAGTAAATGACAGATTTTACTTCACGCTCATATCTTCGTTTTTGAAGTCCAAAAAGTCAATCCAAACCGTTCAAGTTGATCTTCGTAATAAAATGTAATTGGAGACAAAATTTTACATTTTTTTTGGAAATTTTTTACTATTTTTTTAGAATTTTTTTATCGTTGTTTTTCAGAAAATTCTAGACCATAAAAACAACAATTTTGAAAAATTCTAAAGAAATAGTAAAAAAAATTCAAAAATTTAATATGGCGATCAACTTGAAAGGTTCAGATCGACGTTTCGCACTTTGAAATCGCAAAATACGAGTGTGAAGTAAAACACTCGCTTTACTTCACGAAACACCGTAGCCCAACTCTATATATATATTACCAAATTAGGTTTAGCAAATTAAACAATTAAACGTTTTGCAATGCATATATAACACAGCAATTAGCAATATGAACTGAAATGTAATTATTCTTTTGTACTGAAATTCTTGTTTTTGAAAGTAAGATATAAGTAGGATTTAGTATATAGCTAATTACAGTTATATAGTTACAACTATAACATCTTTTGCTAAATTTTTACTCTTTTTACTTTTAGACGGAATTAATAGTACAAATTGTGCTCAATGAGCCATGAATTTATACAAAAGTCTCAAGTCATATAATTTCTACTAGGAAATGATTTCTTTTTGTTGGAGGTAACACGTGTACGAATCTTGTAAATTAAAATCCAAACAAGTACTATAAATCCTGATTCATGGCATGCAAAATTCATACTTGTTCAAATTTATTAAATATAATTAACACACGTTATGTCATGTCGTGACATTGTCAAACAACCAGGTAACTTATTCTAGTTAGGCAAGCTATTTAGAATATGACATCTGTAGATTACTAGATTATGTCAATATAGATCGACAGGAAAAAGATACTAATTAATTTGGCCATACATTTTAATTTATTAAGAGTCAATGGAATTGGTCTAATAGACCAAGTCCACCTAAGGACATCTTACTCCGTATTCTCTCTCATAAAAGGTAGTCAAAATAGCTGTCCCACTGTCATAATTAATAATTATTTGGAAGGAGGCTATACTCATGCGACGACATTGAAATTTCTTACTTTCCCACGCAGAGAAAATAGGAAAAAAAAAAAAAAACAGCTAATATATGATCCCCTCCTGTCTCACTAGGATAAAATTTAATTGTCTCCTTTCCATTTGTCTCCCTCTTGTTTGTTTTTTTTTTTACTTTCATTTTCCTGATTTCTTCTTCTCTCTCTCTCTCTACCTGTTTTGCATTAAATTGTGCTAATAATGACTATATCGCGTGATGTGTAGGCCTCCAACCCACCCCCCCCCCCCCCCCCCCCCTCCAGTGTTGCATTTATCCTAGACAACCCCAACGATATATATTTACAAGGCCTCATGTAATAATAATACCTTAATTTAACCTTTGCAAAAGAACACCACTTGAGAAACCTTGCTACTAACTGGAGGCAAGAGAGAAGAACTTTAGCATTTGGTTTTGTTACTGTTTGCTTGTTAGGCTGGTGAGAAGAGAGAAGAGAGAAGAGAGAATGGGAAATTGTGGTAGAAATGGAGCAGTTAGACCATATATGAGGTCGAAGGTGCCTCGGTTGAGATGGACACCTGATCTGCACCATTGTTTTGTGCATGCCATTGAAAGACTAGGTGGCCAAGATAGTATGTCTTCTTCTCTTCTTCATTAGTTTTATTTGCTAAACATTTTTTTAAGGTTAATTCTATATAACACTGGTAGTCTGTGCAGTGGTTAATTTGCTTTATTTTTGCTCATTAATTGTTTATGGATTCTTGGACATCTATTTTTTCTGTTTCGTTTTTTCAAGCCCTTTTAATTTTGCATTCATTTTTTTTCGTAGGTGTAATATATATTAATTTTTCTATAATAATATTAACTTGTATTTTGTAGAAGCTACACCTAAGCTTATTCTTCAGTTGATGGATGTAAAAGGTCTCACCATATCTCATGTCAAGAGCCACCTCCAAGTAAGAAAATTTTCACCTTAATTTGTTTCATTTTTGCTTGAATTTTTAATTTTAGCTAATAGAAGATAATTGTTTTGGTGTTGGGTTTGGAACAGATGTATAGAAGCATGAAAAATGACTTGGGCAGGAAAGGTAACATTGCTTTTCCATTCTCTTTTCTGTTTCATGCTTTAATTAAATTCATTTATGAATATATACGCAATATCCTCCTTGGTTTTCTCAAAGTAGGTTCTTGTTTTTGCCAACTCCTTTTATTGTTATAACTGTTTTATTCTCCACATGGATATTAATAGCATACTGTATAGTCAAACATTAATTGAAATATATAGAAAGTATTTTTCTTTATTTATTTCCGTATTTGCCCCTCACGTTTAGTTTCTTCTTTCACCAAAACAAACAAATCTATATATTCTGGTATGGCTGGAAGAAGAATAGAATATAATGTCCAGTCCCTTTTGCTAATCTGGACCACTGTTTATCCATTTTTTTTCTTTGTATTTTTCTCTAATGAAACATGTGGAATAACATTTTTTTTTTACTTATATCTAATTTATAATCAATTTACAAAAATACCTCTGATTGATAGGCCAACCGCCAACTAAATGGTCGTCAAGGAAAACAATTAATGCATATATAAATTGTCCTTTTATATGGGGATGAAAAGAAGCACATAATCTAAAATGTTAAATGTATGAGCTTATATTTTTAATGAAAAATGGTGTGACCTATAGCAACTATAAAAATATATGACTTAAAATTTAACATCCTAATCCTATTGGCTAAAGATATATAGAGCCTTTTACTATGTACCTACACAAAATCATAGTAACCAATAATTGATATAGGAATAATGATGTGCAGTAGGAACTGCTTTTGAGAGATTCTTACCTTTATTAGGGCTTCAACTCAAAAAAGATTGCTCAGTAATTGTTATAATTGTTAATTACAGAGATGCATGAAAGAATAAGACAACAGGATCATGAATCTAATCATGGTACTAGTGATGAGTTAGACAAAGGGGGAGATGGTCCATGCATTTCTTCCAACCCCACAAAGGAGCTTCCATCCCAATTTGTATACTCCCCTAATCCATCTCTGAAAAGGTTAGTCTATAACTCTATGTACCCATTATATATATATATATATCCTTTATAGTACCAAAGCATACATATCACCTTTTATCAACTTTTTGGATATACTCAGAGGACATTGGTTTTGTTGCACATATTTGGTCCCTCAAACTTATGTGATGTTACTTGTTAATGACATAATATATAGGCTTTATATTTTATTGTGACATTTTCCACTAGCTTTTTTCTTACATTAAGGAATTGACATTTTGGTGAAATTTCAGCCATTCCATGCCGAAATTTTTGCCAGTCTTCATAAAAAATTGGTCTCTCTGCTATACTAAAAAGGGATCTTTTAATTTCTGGTGGATATGTATTCTGGTATTTGTACAGATCACCAATACATCTAATTTGAAAACAGATTGGTTGACACATCAATTTTTGTTATCAACTACGTACCTATAGTGGTTTGACCGAAATTAGTAAAAGTTTAATTTTATTTGTCCAAAAATTCAGTCACAGTCTGTTCTGATAACTAATAAAAATGATACTGAAATAGTTTGTTTTGAAACATTTATGAAGTTGATTTTCTCCTGCATTAAGCATTATTCTATTTTACAAATATGGTGTTCATTGTGAAGAATAAATAACATTTTGACAATTGTCCAGAATATTTTCTCTCTAACATTACTATCAGTTGGTTCACATTTTTAACAAAAAATACTTTGCATTGTTAGAAGTTTGCTACTTTTTTTATATACATATGGGTTACTTTTGAGAGGTGATATATATATATTATTTGTGCTTAGTATCATTTCAGCTGGATGCCAACTGTATGCATGTATGTAACCTTTTGAAGCTATATTTGTGGTAATTAATAAGGGTTAGGATAGAAGAAGCACAAATGAGAGAAAGCATTGAGTCAAAAGGGGAAGAAGGAAAGAGAGAAAAAAGAGTGGTGACCTCCTATCAGTATCAGTATCAGTACTGCATTGATGATTACATGCAACTAGCTTGCTTGGGTAGTATGGATGGGAGAATAAAGGAAAAAGAGGAATTGATGCAATTCAGAGTTGCAGGAGGTGGAGTTGCACCCGTGTTCAAAGTCTCAGATTGTCACTTGATGCAACCAGAATCTCTCTCTTTTCAGGTACGTACAATTTTTAAACCCTCAAGTCAAGTCTCCTTTTCTGCAAAGCTGGTTTTCTTTATTTCTTTGTTTGTTTCTGTATGTTTTTCATCAAGGCTAATTCATTATCAAATTATGAGTTGGTGTTAGACATAAATATATGAACAAAGTATTTTCACTAGTGCAACTGCCTCTTTCAGACATCTTAATTATTTGTCTAATTTAATCCATGGAATGATAATTGTATTTGACCTGTCACCTGTCTAAAGACAAATAATTGATGAAATAGCAGCGAACTAAACCTCAAAATTTACTTATTTTAGGTAAACAGGATGGAAAAGATGAATCTTACACCGTTCATTCGAGCAAACGACTACTCTTTCAGAGAAAACCATGCACCTAAAGTTGACACAGATGCTTGCTCTCTTTCTCTATCTCTTTCCTTTGATTCAAAGCAAATAAACAACACTTCATCCAGCAGTGAGAACAGTTTTATGAGAAGTTGCTCAGCCTTTTCTGACAGTCGTGGCGTTAATTTGGATCTTTCGATGTCCATTTGTGGTTCTTAGGTTTTATTATTAGGCAGACGAATCAGTACATCTTGTAGATATTTTCTTAATTATTAATTAAATTTTGTTTTCTGGAAGTAGTCTCCATTGCTCAATCATACCTGTTCTTGCTAGAGAATATGGAATCATGTTTTGTTGGTAACTTAGTAACTATTAATTCCAGCTTATTGGCTCTGATTGTTATGCGTTAATTGTTATTTGCGGTTAATTATTTACATTTTGCTAGATAGATTTGTTATTTTACAAAAAAGCTAGCTAATTATTAAAGAATTAATAGTGCAACAGTCTTTTCACAAAAAAAAATATATATATATATTGTCATTAACTGTGACGTATCTATATATTCCAGTGTGCGCGCTAAAATGTCAATTTTGCAACTGCCAAAATTAAATTATTGCATGAAAATGTACATACATAGTATTTATGTTACACGGGAAATCACAACAACAAGTAGGCACTTATTGCGAGGGTACTCCGTCGCGAAAAGAAAAAGCACAGTTATGACAGTACTCTGTCGCGAAAAGTGCCTCGCGATAAGTGCCTACTTTTCGCGACGGAGTACCCTCGCGATAAGTGCCTACTTTATTGTTGTGAATATTTTTGCTAGGTACCCATATGGAATGTCAAAGATTTGACATTCAAAGTTGGACTTTTGATGAATAAAAACAACAAATAAATTCTACCCATGATTCATTCTACAAGGGACTAATAACTGTACAATAACGAAAGGAAATATATTTATATATAATTATGTTTTAGTTCAACCCAACTTGCTATCAGGTATTAATAAAACTAGAGAAACATTAATTATACAAGAAACTGGAACTAGTGAAATTATATGAATAGGTCCAAGATGCATGATGTATACTTTTACTAGTCGTACCTGGCATTAAATAATTGTGTTCCAATTTTTCAACACAGCCATGGTTATGAGTAGGTCAAGACAATGATGCTATTAAATCCCATTTTTTTTCTCCGTTGATAAATTTTGAAAGGAAATCTGCATTATTTTTCAATGCATCTAGTGCTCTCTATGCATTTGACCACACAAATTTCAAGTTTCCAAATGCCAAGTCACTTCATTTGTGCCGTACAATATTGACTGCTAAGCATTTCTTGGGACAGATTAATTATGTCAAAATTAATAGAACAACTCAAGAACACAAGACTCCCAAGAATCTCCCTTTCCTTCCTGATTTTTATTTATTTTCTTTCTTAATTGTTTACATGTATGTTGCGGCTTCTATTTATCTCCACAGCTCAATCTTTCATAAATCAATTACAATTGTTAAACATAGAATCATAAATCTATCATTTTGAAGGAAATCAACTATTATCTATATATGACACAATATATATGCTGTGCATATTCATTGCATATCTTCTTTCCTTCTTGAAATGGATCCTAGCATATTTTGGTTGATCTCCAAATCTTTAGTTGCCGAGTGTATTCTCAACAAATTACTACCATATGTTTTTTTTATTTTTTTTTTATGAACAAAAAAAAGATGAAAGCTCCAGCAAATATTCTTGCTTCCAAAAGGCAAGGGTCAGAAATGGAATTTTTTTTCAAAGCATCCTGTTAGAAAAAGGAATAGATTATGCGAATAGAACTAGAGTGTTCTTAAGCTAGTTTAACTGTAAAACTTATCAAATTTACTTTAAACGATAAATTTAAACAGTTGAAACTGATAAAGTTCACAAGTGATGTGTTTTATGTCAAATTTATAAATTTTTGAATTAATTTAGTATAAAGTCGAGCGGTCAAAATGTTGAAAAACAAATATAAACCTTTTTTTATCTATTGATTTGATACTAAATTAAGTCAAAAATTATAAGTTTGACATTCTCTCGTAAAGTAGATTGGTTTCAACTTTCAACAGTTTGGAATCTTTATTTAAAATCATTCCAATAAATTTTGATGTTGATCTTACCGAAATACTTAATATGGTGTTTGTGTTAATGTTGTTTGTGTTGTTGTTTTTTTTTGTTTTTTACGTTAGAAAACTTTGGACATCTTTGTTCTTGTTTCTAGGCAATTGAAAACGGTCTGGTTCGGGTCGGTCCAGTCCGGTCCAAATCCGCCCGGTCCACGGGTTGACCCGGGCACAGGTTGACCCGGGCACAGGTTAGCTCGGGTTGGGTTTGGTTCGGCCAACCCAAACCCGGCATAAACCCGGCGGGTCGGGTCGGATCGGTTCCACGGTCTAGTCCGGGTCAATTTTTTTTCTCTGTTTTGTTTCTTTTTTCGTTTCTGTTTTTTTTTATCCATATTAGTATAATTTACTTCATTTATTTTCCATCTTAATTTGAATTGATTTGAAAATTATAAGATTATCAACATAATCATTTTCAAGTTATATTTCCTCATAATAAAAATACAAAATTTGTTACAAGGGACGATTCCTGGTAACATTAAGTTCTTTAGCTAAGGCGAAAGAAACTATTTTTAGCTCAAAATGTTTTTTTTTTTTTTTTTTAAGTTCTTCATTTTGTAGAATTTTTCAACTTCTTAATTCATGTATTTCAATTTATCTTCTATCCATATGCGGAAGAATAAGTTTCAAGTGCTTCAAATTTTAATCTACTCATGAGGTCTCTACTACACAAATATTTAATATAACAATGTGAAATTTTATGAGTAATAACTAACCTAGTAAGAATTGATATCAAAGGTATTGGATACTTTTTAGATGATCTTAGTACCAAGGGGACAATTTAATTAGTACATAGCATGATGAAGTAGTAGATAATTTATGATACTTATATATTTTTAAAAGAAGAGATCGATAATAGTTATCTTGACAATTTTGATAATGATATTTCAAATCATATATTGAAACTTAAAAGCATTTAGAGATATGTCACTCGACATATAGATGATCTAACAATTAAATTTCATACAATTTATTTATTTAAATTATAAAACAATTAGTTGTGACAATTTATTTGTATGGTCATTTAAAAAAAAAAGGCACTTGTGAGAAATTAGAAATGTTGTGTGATTTTATTTTAATACAACATGCATCACTTGTCATAACTATAAATAGATCAAAAGGTCAGCATCAGACAACTAATATTAAACTTTGCAGGAAAAAACTTAAGGGTCGATATTATAAATTTTTGCCATATTTTGCATATATATGAAGTTAAACCCATAATGTCAATTTACTTTGGATTTTTTTCTTTTGTACTATTGGCCACCAACTTTAATTAGAGAGGTTAATGGAGTAATTCAGTTTAATAGTTAGTGTCAATATCATAATGGAAAATCACATGACTAATAGTTAGTGTGAATAATCATGAAAAATCGATCGACTTTTTGTCTTTCGTTTCAAATCAGTCATTATTTCTAATGCTACTGAATCAGAATAGATATACTGTTATTCTCTTTTATATTAACTTCCAAAATAGTTTCACCAAATTAAATGTACATAATCTAGAGTATATATGTTGTGTTAAATAGGTACATTGTATTAAATATCACTTTCATATTATATTTCAAATTAGTTCTCTGATTTATTTCATGAAGTTGTACTTCAAATTAATCATTTAATTAGTTTCACAAAGCTATACGACCGTAATAAATCCACATCTTTATTAAAAAATTATAATTTGAGCTAAACCAGACTTAATATCTGAAATGTATTGATTGCTAACATATTAAATTTTATCATTATTTAATTTTTTAAACAACTTTAAGATGATTTCAAATCTGAAAAGTTATCCAATCAACCAATCACATGAACATTATATTAGCATTTGCATGGTTTCAGTGTAGCTAACAAATTATATAATTTTGACAATAATGAAAGAAAACAAAGTCCGTACATATATGCATCAAAATATAAATAGGATAAAAAAAAAAAGTCAGGACAGGTTTTCAAAAAATCCCAAAAATGTGCGCAAAGAGGAGGATTAAAAATTACATGGGCGGGAGGCAGTGACACGGTTTTTTTATTCTGTTTTTTTTTTTTTATTTTAATTTGAAACGGGTTGGGACGGGTTGAGGCGGGTTGGCTCATATCCCGCCGGGTTTGGGCGGTTTCGGGTCCAGGTTGGAGGGGGTTCGGGCGGTTAGGCTCGGGTTCGGTGGGTTGGCACGGGTTCGGCCGGGTTCAGGGGGTTTAGGCACGGATTCGGAGGGTCCGGTCCGGGTTTGACCCAGTCCGATCTGGATCCGGGGGTTCAAACGGGTCGGGTCTGGGCAGGTTGGGTCCAAAAAATACGATCCGCGCCTAGGTTAACCCGGCCCACCCGTTTGGACGGTCCGGTCCAGGTTCGGTCCACGGGTTGGACCGGGCGGGTTTAATCAATACACTACTTGTTTCTCCATTGGTATGTGCTGGTTCTGTATTGGTCTAACTGATATGTATTGAATTGTTTGAATCAATGAAAGCCTACGAGCATGTTTGAATAAAAAATAATAATTTTATATGACAACTAAAACTATCAAATAGTGCTTATCAAAACAAAAAAATATAATATAATTTAATTATATTTTTCTATAATCTAAATAGACCATATACTAAATTGCATAAAATTTGACTAATGACATATCTAAACTCTAGAAAATACATTTCTAGTTAAGTGTCGGTCTCATTAGAAAAACTAGGTTGAGATCACAAGGCAGTAGCAGTGAGAAATGGGTTGTTCTAAACTTGGAATTACTATGCTAAGCAATAAGAATAAATAAACAACGAAGAAGGATAAAATGATCAACAACAATATATTAACACAAACTAGCAGTAAATCTAAAATTGTTTCCCGGGCATATATCAACACAATACCCTTTGTGGTGATATGTGAATTTTTCTAAAAAAAAATTGCTAACGGTTTACAAGAATTTATTTCCAATCAACTCCTAAAAATTCTTAATAGACTTCTGCTGATTTCCAAGGTTAGCAATAACTAGTTACTTACACTCAACAATTACTTGAAATTATGAGAAATAAATTTTGTTCACCATAGAAATTTCATCTAATGAGTTGCAGGTATCAATCACAGCGAATTCTAGCAATTAATTATTTTTTGCAAGTGTGAACCATGCTATATGTTAATTAAGTGTGTACTGTGTAAGAAAAAAAAAATTAAGAAACCAACCCCTAAAAATGTTAGCGGTTGGTGTGGCTTATGTTGAATTTGAACCTTGTACAGAAATAAATAACCGGCTAGCAGTTGGTGTCATTTGTTTTACGTTTAAATCATGTATAAAAGTCAAATAACCAACTATTAACAATTCCAAGCAATTGGTGCTGACAAGTAACAAGACTACACATTATTAATAGATGAGAGAGACAAAATGACTCTACAATAGTTTGCAATTAGTACACACAATAACATTCAAGCACAGTATCTAGGAAAATGGTTTATTTTTATACTTCTAACGCATACCTCACAACTGGCCAATTTGTTCTCTTAAACAGACTGCATTTTTTATTTTATTTTTAATTAAGCGTAAAATAAGTACTTTATAAATCTAAAATAAGTTTTAATAGAAAAGACAATAAATTGGGTAAATTTGTGTTTTTAAAATTTAGAAGGGTACATTGATATTATGAATTTTGGAGGAGAAATATGCAATTTCGAGATTTTTGAGGGGTATACATGAAAATCCCCGTAAAATATTACATTCGTTCTTCAACAATAGAAAGTTAATTATATGAATTCAAGGGTCCACTAAAATTTTCCACAGATAATTCCCGAAGTCTCAAAATGCAGCTATACCAAAATGTGATGAAGAATGTTTCCTCTCAGATTAACAAAGAACTATTCATAAAGACCAGGTAACGAAGAAATATTCATAATGACCAGGTAAGTTTTACAGGGATTATTTCAAGGTAGTAGTTAAGATTCAAACCAAACAACGTCACTGAAACAAAATATCACAGTTAAACAGGTTCATCATGACACCTCCGAATCTTTTGCTACAAGGACACAAAATATGCCAGATTTCACAATTTGAAACCCTCCCCTCCCCCCACCCCGAGCTTTTAAATTTAAAATACAAAAGTTCTTTATGAATAGAGCAATTACCATACTCTGGTAAATCTTGCTATTAAGAAATGCACTTCATCAGTGGTCAAATGGATCTTCTGCATTTCAGACTTTTTGTGCAGTTATAGCCGAATAGGAACAGCGGACATCTACACAATGAAATTATGAAACTTAGCAACCATACAGACCATTAATGCATGAAAAAAAAATCTAAATCATTCGTCTCTTGACAATTGCATAGCATCTTATAAAGCCAGAAGGCCAGTGAAACTACTAAGCCTAAAAGAAAATTAACCTATAGATTTTTTTCTCCTAACATTTTGTTCTTGAGTGAGGCTATGGTTATGCATAGCTAAGATTGGTCCGTACTACGGATCAATATTTTTGTTTTCAAAGTCCAAATAATCGATCTGAACCGTCAACATGATTTCCATATGAAAATGTAATTGCAGACTAAATTTTATATTTTTTTTGAATTTTTTTACTATATTTTTAGATAGGTTAAAAATCACTACTTTTGAACAGTCTAGAATCTTAGATCAAGTGATTTTCTACCTATCTAAAAAATAGTATTTTTTTTCTAAAAGTATAAAATTTGATCTACAAATACATTTTCATATGGAGATCATGTTGAACGGTTCAGATCGTTTGTTTGGGTTTTAAATATTGAGATATTGATCTATAGTACGCACCAATATGCAGTATTCATAGTAGCGTACCACTCTTTATTCTTTCCACACAAGTTCACACAGTAATGTAAAATAGAAATACCTTTCCCATAATATAACCATCATCCTTTTGTGGGCTTTGAGTCGGCCACGAGTGACTTGACCAGCAGTCGAGGTTTGGTAGAGACAAGCTCACCTGGCAAAACAGAGACCCCAACCACTGGTGACCTGTTCGGTAATCCAGATATCGGCAATAACTCGACCATCACAACCACCTGCTTCAAATTGAGAAGGAAAGAAAAATAAATTAACACGCACTGGTAGAAAATGATTATTGCAATATGTGCCATATGGTAACAGTACAATTTCTGATTGTGTCCTCATGGGGTCATAATCGATGCATAACATTTATGTATGCCATGCTGTACAGAGGCCATGAGAAAAGTAATGGTATAACTTTCTGTTTATGTTTCTAATTCAGAAATTATTAGTCTAAATACATATAAATCGGATGAATACAGTGCATACAGGCACTGTATTCATACTTAAAAAAAAAAGATAATACCTTAAATTGAACGGTAGGACACATAAGCAGTTTTAACCCACTCACACACACAAACACACACACACACATGCTTACAGCCACAAGATTAAGAATTTTATTACCTCAGGAGACTTGAGATCAACTACTGAATTTTTGGCAAGAGTGATTACTGTACCGGCAACAACCCTGAAACAGTGTTCTCTTTCCATCAAGCCTGATTCCCTTATCTCAGTTTTATTCTCTCTCTCTTGAGTGCCTCTTCTGTTATACCCTACTGCAAACTTACCATGCAATTCTAATTGTTACCACTATTGACACCAGTCCAAGACAAAAAAAAAAAGCCTAACTAAAACATATACTGGCATTTTTTACACAGCGACTATATTTTACAAGTAAGTACCTGCTTGTTGTGTACATTTTAGTCCCAAAAAGTAAGTAGAATCTACTGGCAGTTTTTACTCAGTGCCTATGTATTCTACTCCATATTTTATTGGCTAGAGAGATATTAGAGTAGGACTTGTTTGTTTTTTTAGACTTTTAAAAGTATTTACTCTTTTAGCAGGTGGTCTATTCTGATTTTTCTTTTCTCGATTTACGTAGAATATTCACTTAGAGACTTCATCTAGTGTCAAAACATGAATAAAACGAACAACTTTTAGCACTTTTGCAGCGTGATTCTGCCGCATTGGAGATTTGCACTAAAATTCCACAATTTTAACAAAAGGGATTCTCTATTGGCACAAATAGGGTTAGTTCAAGGGAAAAAAAGAGAGAACATTTATACTTTTTGCATTATAGTGCCCTTGTAACTACAAACATACGAAACCGAAGTTTATAACATAATACCTTTATCGATTCACTTAATTTGTCCCATTTTTCTAAGTATTTACTGAATAACTTTGAAACAACTCTTTGTAGCTCTTTCTCAGACAATGTACATGTTTCCTGAATTGGAAATACACGATGACACCACCTGTTGATAAGCAAATTTATTATTATTCTCGAGATAGCATAAAAGGTATTCTTCGTAAGTGAAAGTTAGATGATCATAAAGACCCACCTTGGTGATTTCAATTTTCCAGATCTCAAGGAGAGAAAGATGTCTGCTAATATATCAACCACATTTTCATGAAATTTGTTGTCATGAAATGACAAAAGCAGCAAACCACTTCTTGAGAGCTTGACGAGAGAGACGGGAGAAAACTTTTTCCGCTCATCACTAGTGTCAAGAGAAGAAGATGTGGATCCTTTGGTGGATATATCTGTTTTATAAAAGAGACAAAAAAAACAGATCTGGTCATTTCCTTGCTAGGTATCATACACTAACTTAATTTAGTGGTACAATTAGTTCATTCAGCCAGGGGCGGAGCCAGACTTTCAAGATATGAGGGTCAAACCAAATCTAGTCAATAATATTTCATCCAGCATATGGGTAATTTTACAGTACACAGCATTTTACTCTAAACTATATAGAAAATCATGTACAGGTACAAAAAATTGAAAATGAATATTCATTGAAATGTGTATCTGCCTCTGCATATAGCAATAGTTGTTTTCACACTCATGGTAACATTAACCTTAGGAACCCCTCTATGAAAACGGTCAAGGTGTTTATAGCTGTTATTACCAGAGATCTCTGAATTATTCGAGCTTGGCTTTGTCCCTTCATTTTCATCAGACACTGTTTCTGAGACCTCAGGGTACAGTTTTCTTTTCTTAGCAGCAACTATTGGATCAGAAGATTCCCCGTTGTGAAGGCCATTCCCAAATATATTGTTTATATACTGCATGTACAATTCCAAAATTTCTTGTATAAGCACCAGGCAATGTTGATATGAAAGAAATTAAAAGTGAAAGCAATGAGTGGAAGTGTTAGTGTTACCTCTTCAAGAATTGAAATTGCTTCCTTGGTGGCACTTTTCTCGCGCTCTAATGAAAAAACATAGACTATCAATTTCTATGATATTAGCAGGATAAACATGAATTATATAAGAAAAGGCTATTTGTTTCATTTTCAAACACAGACTGTCAATTTCTATGGAATTAGCAGGATACACATGAATGATATAAGAAAAAAGGGCACTTTGTTTCCTTTTCAAACATAGACTGTCAATTCCTATGGGAATTAGCAGGATAAACATGAATAATATAAGAAAAAAGCACCTTGTTTCCTTTTCAACTAATAAATGACAGTATCATAAAGCCGAAATTTGAAAATTTTCCAATTTCAGTTAAAATGTCCTCTCTCCAAATCATGAAGTATCTAAGAAAACTGATTGTACTGGTATCATTGAGAAATACCATGCTAAGCCCAGATTAAATGTTACGGCTAGACAAACTAGCTCAGATTGTTAGCACTCGGTAACTGAGCTTGAAGACGGACAATTTCTGTCACTACATTGTGTTACTCACAGCCTTCACCATTTATTCGAAAAGATGAGAGAAGGAAAACTACAATTCATATTAATTTGAGGAGGGTTCAAATGCCTCCATTATACCTCCATATTTTGTTCCTCGAAAACTTTAAAATTTAAAACTTAAATGTCAAAATAAAATTGTTAGATATTATCTATATCATTTTCTCTATGCACACCTAAAAGATCATTGCATTTTGATTTTGTTTTGTTAGTCTTAAGAGCTTACAAAAATACACCGATGCAGATAAATTCTGCTCGTTGATTTTTCAACTTATTAATTTATATAAAACCAAATCAAAAGGTGATAATTTTACATGTGCATGTAAAAAATATATATATCACATCTATCAGTTTTATTTTGACATATCAATTTGACATTTTTTTATTAGAAAATTAAAATGTGGAGGCACAAAAAAATGGAGGCATTTGAACCCTCCTCTGTAATTTAACCAAATGACCGTTTGGTGGGTTTGTATATGAATCTGAAGAAGAATGGAGAATAACTAACTGATAGGGCACGTGATGAGAAACCCAGAGTGAGATCGCAGGAGAAAGGACGAAGGCGCTTTGTAATCATATCTCGGGAGATTAATCACAGAGGCGTGTTGCTCCCATGGAGCCATCAGTGCCTTCTGTCCTCCCTCTTCGTCTTCACCTGTAGTATCTTCTCCCTTCGCATCCTCTTTCTTCTCCACCATCTCGCCTGAGACGCAAAGTTCCGACTCTTCTTCTCTCTCCGCCATTAGCGCCAGATGTCAGGCCCCACTAATTACTCTCCTGACACACAACACAGTTCAACGATAAAACCCTAGCGAAACTATAATCCAACCTGGGGGTTTTCGAATTCGCATCCTCTGAGATATCTCACATGTTGCGACTTTTAGAAAAATCTCAACCGTTCAAATACGTTCTGCGCGAATGTCAAAGCTTAAATAATACCGGTCCCTGCGCTATCCCCGAATAGGCACCGGACACGTTGGTCACGCAAAATATGAGATATCTCATAGGATACGCACTTGTTTTTGCGCTTGAAATCAGAACTTCTGATTCAGAAGAGTAACCCAATTTTTTTAGTTTTGATCGGGACCGTCTAATCTGCTCTGGACTATTAAAGTGGCCGTGCATTCTACATCAAGCTGGATTGGCCCGAATTCCAATTTCCAATTGGACGGTTCAGATGCAAACTCAAAATGTGGGTTACTTTAGGGAATCCGAACACCGAATGTCAGTCCGTGTCCTCCTAGTGAGAACGGAGTAGGTCCGATGCCCATCGGACCTACTTTTAGATTCAACGCCACGCGGACCGTCCGATCTAGTACAAGATTTGTGCGTACGAAAATTGAAACATACAAGCACGGGGTTTAAAGCATTTCGCACGAATCTGAAAGCAAATCGATAGTGATTAAACCCATCGAACCGAGGTAGGTCCAATGCCCATCGGACCTACTCTCAAGTCCCTCCTAGTATCCTATCTCAGTGACTTTGATTTTTCTATTTCATAGAACAATTACTGCCCGTTGGTATTGAGAGCAGCTTGGGTCTGATGGGTTTGGGACTGTCCGGTCTGCTTTAAGATTCGTGCACACAAATTTTAAAGTAGATGCGAAAGTTGACTGTCCGTTGGTCATCGAACCTATCGAACTCACTTTGAGTCCGATGAGCATCGGACCCAAATTGACCTCATTGGTATTATTCACAGTTTGATCGGAACCAAATCTCTCTCCCTCAAACGCGAAATGGAATTCGCGATTTAACAAATTCACTGATTGGAAGGAGGCGGCAAAGCAGAGAAGAAACGATTCGGCGTGATTTTTTTCCCACCAAATCACACGGTGAATTCCTCGGAAAAACGGTGAGATTTGGCGAGAGACAATTTGGTTATATGAAATTCGTTCTTTACCCTCTCGCCCTTCTCGTTTCAGCAACGATCGAAAAGCTACAGAATGACTTCAATATATTTCTCTAAACTGCCGATAAGCACTCTGTCTATTTCTCCTCTCTATTACCATTCGATTTCTGTATTTTTTAAATATTATTATGTGAAATTTGTCAGTATTAGAAAAAACCCTAAGAAATATATTGGTGGCATTAATTGTAAATAGAGTTAAGTTTATGACTATTTTTTTATTTTTTCAATTAGGTTCTTTCTCATCTCAATTTTTATTATGATCATCAAAATTCAATTCAAATCTATTATATTGAACTCTATTCTACTGAATCCTATTGAATTCTTGTCATGACGTGGTTCCGATCAGAGCCTCAGTCTCATCGTTGATCAGCTCTCTCTTTCTTTCTCTTTTTCAGAGGCAGAACTAGAAAATTTGGATAGAAGAACTAAAAATTAAAATACACAAATTGTGACTAGTGAAAATTACATCTAAGCTCTCCACAATCACTACATAGCTCTTATCACTAGACTACAAGCAATAGCGGAGCTACCATGTACTAGGGGTGGGCTCCTAAGCTCTCCACAATCACTACATAGCTCTTACCACTAGACTACAAGCAGTAGCAGAGCTACCATGTATCAGGAGTGGGCAGCTATCCACTCCTGAATTTTGAATTTGTTTTTTATCTATACTATTAAATTGTTACTTCACCTTGAAAAATAATTTGTTCAATTCTGTAGTCACCTCTTCGTCAGCCAATTTAATCTTTTTTGTTACCAATTCGTTAGTATCTTTGTTATCTCTTTCATTGCCCCTCTCTTCTCCTTCACTTGTATTGAATGACAAATAAACGGTTTGGAAGAGATAACAAATATATTAATGGTTTGGTGACAAAGGAGCCAAATTGAATCAAGTTATATGGTTTAGGAGCTTTATTGAATTAAAAAGAAGTTTAGGATTTCAACCAAATTTAATAGTTCTCGATTGATGAAAGCGGGGCACGTCCGATGGACATTCGAACGAAATCGGTTTGATGCATTTTGGTCTTGTGGCCTCTCAGAACCTTCTGATTCGTTTCATAATCTATGCACCGACACACACAAATATTGAAGAGGTATGCACGGATCATGAAGCGAATTAGACAGTTCAAAGTGAGCATAAGATCGATTTGAGTGCTTTTAATATTTTGCCTACTCCTGATTCAAATTCTAGCTACGCCACTGACTACAAGTAAACATGTGATAATTTATGAGGGGGTTGGACTATATAAAATGTTCCATAAAAATAAAATTTAATTAAATTTTATTATATATGACTAAAATTTTAAAATTATAGGGGTGGCTTAGCCACCTTTTGAATGGCTTTAGATCTGCCCCTGTTCTTTCCTTCGATTATGTTCGGCAAGTTGAATAGACTTAAATTTTAAGCTCCATTAAAAAAGAGATGTTCGGCAACAAAAATTTATGAAAGTGAATGTTTAGATTTCTTAAGAAGACTCAAATGCTTAAGCCATGTAGAATAATGACTTAAAAAATGAGACAAATTTAAAACGTTAGGCAAAAGAAAGTTTAAAAAAGTGGTTTTAAACTTTGCAGATGAGTAAGTATTTGTAAGGTTAAGAGTTTTTTTTTTTTTTGAGTAAAGGTTGTGTTATTGTCTGAAAATTTTAAATCATTAATTAACTAACAAATTATAAATTTTAACTAATTAAATTTTTAGTTAAGTAAAAGAATAAATTAGATTATATAAAGATATTATTAAACTAACATAAAACTTACAAATTTATGAAATTGAATCTTCCAAATCCGATTTTTTTAAAATGACATACGAATGGTGTGACATGATAGAATTAAGTAATTTTATATAAATAACAAGAGGAGGAGGGTTCAAATGCCTTTATTTTTTGTCCCTCCATCATACCTCCATTTTTTAAAACTTTAATAACTCAAAATTTAAAATTCAAAATAAAACCATTAGATATGAACTACATCATTTTATCTATGCACGTGTAAAAAATTATGGCATTTCAACTTTGTTTTGGTTGTCATCTTGAGATTGTAAAAATATATACTAATGTGAATAATTTCTAGATATTGATTTTTCAACTTATTGATTCACATAAAAGTAAAATTGAAATGTGATATTTTTTTATGAGCACATAGAGAAAATAATATAGATTGCATCTAATGGTTTTATTTTGACGTTTAAGTTTTAAACTTTGAGTTATTAAAGTTTTTAAAAATAAAAGCATGATAAAGGCATAAAAAAATAGAGGCATTTGAACCCTTCTCAAATAACAATAGTGATGAAGACTTACTAAAAATTTGATGAATTCGTAATTGATTATACAAGATTAAAACAACAAACATTCGAAGCATTCGTTCAAATTATAAAGAAGTTCCGTTAAATTAAATTAACTAAACGTATTTTTCTTCCTTCTAATAAATATCAATCCAATTACTTTTGAAATCTGAAATTTTCTCAACCATTCAATTACATCAGCACGAATTTCCTCTGTTTCCCCCTCTCTCGCTGCCCCGGACCCCTCCCGTTTGAACTTGTTGTCGCTCTCTCTCTCTGTTGTGGCTGAGAAAAACCCCTAGGGTTTTCTCCCTTTTCTCTCTCGCGCGAGCGCTGTCTTGTCGGCTGTCCCGTTCCCCTATTGAACGCGATGACCACATCGCGCTTAGTCGCGTGAGTAGCTCACATGCTCTCTGCGACGGTTGACCCTTGCGCTCTCTCCCTCGTGCGTTTTGTCCCGGGTTATATATATATAGAGTGAGCCTACGGTATTATGCATAGCACGGTTTGGTTCATGCTACGGCTCAATATTTGAGTTTTTAAAATTCTAACAGTCGATCCGAACCGTTCAACATGATTATAAAATGAATATGTATTTGCAAACCAAATTTTACATTTTTTGAATTTTTTTACTATTTTTTTAAATAGGTAGAAAATCACTGTTTTTGGATGGTCCATAATTTCCAGATCAAGTGATTTTCTACCTATCTAAAAAAATAGTAAAAAGATTTGAAAAAATGTAAATTTTGGTTTGCAAGTACATATTCATTTTATAATCATGTTGAACGGTTCGGATCGACTGTTAGAATTTTGAAAACTCAAATATTGAGCCGTAGCACGGCTCAATCTGTGCTATGCATAGCACCATAGCCTCACTTATATATATATATCTCTGGTTTTGGTGGGCTGCTCTCTTTTTCACTCATGTGCTGAGAACTTGATCTCTCCCTCTCTTTTTTCCTCTGTTGCTTTCGATTATCAAAACCCGAGGATTTTGATTGTTTGGTTTGTGATTTCGGTTTTCTGGTGTCTTCTCAGAAGTGGCCGTGAAGCGAGGCTAGCCTTGGTACCGGCCTCTTTTTCTTGCCGGTCTTTGCGATTGCGCCTCCCTCGGGTAATTACTTGAGCACACTCTTTTATTGTTGCTTGATATATGTTTGTTTGAGCCTTGTCGGTTTTGATAGAAGCCCATACTTGTTCGTATCAGTTATATTGATGATTATTGTGCGCGGGTTGTTGTTTTTTCCGTGGAATTCATATCACGGCACCACCTGAGGTACCTCGCCTTTTAGTTTGAATCCGGTCTATGTTTGTTATGTATTTGCATGAATCATAAAGGGGCATGTATATTATAGGCTTGGACCAAATTGATCTGGATTTTGATCAAACGATCAAGATTCAAACTCAAACGATGAGGTAATGCATACGATCCGGACTCCTTTGTCATGACTGTCAATCATTCAACAAGTAAACTGAAAAGGAAAACCACATTCAAAAAATATTCCAAAAAAAAAAAAAACTCATTCAAAAAATATGTGATCAATATTTTGTGTGGGACAAATGTCCTCCCCGGTACCGTTCCCCTGTACCGTAAAAGATTCCCCTCACTTTATGGTTTGAGATTAACTCCTTGCATCTTTAAGATTCGGACTAGCACAAGGAGCAGTATTATTTAGGCTTTGAGATTTGTGCCAAGTTAAAAAGAACGGTCCAGATCTACTAATTCTAAAAGATTCCCTATTACGGTACCGGGGAGGATCTAAATTCGGTGTTCGTGTGGGTGGACAACCATGACAACTCATGTAAAATTAATCCAAACCATATAAAAAAAACTGATATAGATTTTAAATGAATTTATTATTCATACTTTAATTTTTTTAATTTTCAGTAACAACAATTTCTAGTTTAAAGAACAACATAAAACCGCAATATGTGATCAATATATATATGCACATAAGAAATTTTCTCGATCAATTTAACTTTTATTTTGATCTAATTCAAAAGCTTACCAATTTGTTAAAATTTAGCAGTTCAAATTTTGAATTTTGCTTTATGAAAAATTATATGACTTTCAAATTAGTTCAAAATAGATAATACTTGCTTAAATGATTGGAAGTACATTATCGTGTCATATAAATGTAACAACAAAATATAAAGAGGGGGTGATCACTTAACAATCTTGACGATCTTTAAAAATAAAATTTAATTTAAATATAATATTTATAGACATAATCTATATTATTCACATATCGTGTCTATATAAATTGATGATATTTGATGTAGGTTTTACAGTACATCAAGTGACTTCAAATTTTTATGTTTCAAATTTAACGGTATTTAATGAAACATTAAACAATACCTTAATCATATGAAATTTAATTGTTAGGCTATATGTCCAATAACAGACCTATAAATTTACTTTTTAATTTTTCAATTTATTTGTTTTTTTTTAGAAAATTCATTGTCAAAATTGTTGAAATAAGTCAAGTAAATAAGTAAATGAATGGATAAAATAAATGAAGATTATATGCCCATGCAAAAGAGAAAGACTTGGGTCCGATGCCCATCGGACTCAAATTTGGATCTGATGGGTTTCGGGACCGTCCGATCCACTTTAAAATTTGTGCGTACGAATTTTAAAGCAGACGCAAAAGTTGCGGGTGCGAATCATAAGACAGATCAGACGGTGAGCGAACCCGTCGAACTCACTTTGCGCATCGTGACCCAAATTTCTCCCCATGCAAAAACAATGAGAAGGACCACAAAATCTCTGACATATTCTGTATATATAAGTTACGTACTGATATGCTCTTCTAATCATGAAATATTGTTTTATTATGTTCTGAGCACCGCAAGTCGGACACAGTTCTTTAAATTTTTTTATTTTAGAAATTAAAAATTAAATTATCAGAAATAAAATGAATTGTTTTTTTAACCCACCGGTATCTACTAAAAGTGGATCAATAGTTCAGTTCTAGCACTTTTTTTTAAGCTGTGGTGCAACTCTTAATAAAAAAAAAAAAAAAATCATAAGGAACGAAACATTGATTTGATCACAATAGACTTTGAAAACTACGAGCCTCTCTCGTCTTTATTTTTTTTCTCTCTTCTACGGACTTTCATTGGAGAGAGACTAACGGGTCCCATTGATGCTTTACACCGTGTGGTCGTTGATTTGATAAATTGTTGATATCAGTGGGACTGAATCATTAGTTCGGTTCCATTTATTTTTCAAAAAAAAAACACACACACAATTCATCTTATTTATGAAAAATTACTTTTCTTATTTCTAAAAATAGAAAAATTACCGCTCTTTGCTGATGGCTAATTTTGAAGAGATGCACATTTACAAAGCTATTGGAGAAAAGAGACTTTTGTCAGCTTTCACTTGGTGTCTGTCTCGGCTCTTAAAAATTTCTCTACTCAAAATTCAAAAACCAAGTTTTTTTTTTTCAATAAAACTTGTGAAATCGCCAGACAGGCAAAAAAAAAAGGAGGTGTTTTTCAAACATTTTAATCTGAATTAAAGTCTCTAGACAATTTTGAAAAAACCTAAGCTTGTAACTATGATCCTATCAGGTACCTCATCTGATATGAATTTTTATGGCAGGTCAATTTGGGTCCGATGTCCATCGGACTCAAAGTGAGGTCGATGGGTTCTATGACCGTCCGATCTGTTTTAAGATTCGTACCCATAACTTTCGCATCTGCTTTAAAATTCATGCGTACGAATTTTAAAGTGCATCGGACGGTCCCGAAACCCATCGGATCCAAATTTGAGTCCGGTGGGCATCGGACCCAAGCTGTTCTCTTTTTATGGACCCAGTATTGTGTTTTGTCTAATTTACAAGCCCAAATTAAGAGACACAATTGTAGTCATATAAATATCTTTTCTTTATTGGTGATTACAACATGGGCCGGATTCTAGAACTCGGTATCTAGTTTTAGCCGGCCCAAAATCATCAAAGGATCCAACGGCCTCATAATTTAAATGAATTAATAGTAGGCTTTAATGACTTATTTTCTTTTTTCATTTTTTTGCAAACGGATCTAAACTCTAAAGGCTTTTATTATTTTATTACTATCTACTTAGGTTTTGAGAGTCAAGTCATCCAATATTTTACAATAAAAGATTTCCTCCATTCAGATACGAACTCATGACTTCTGATATCTGAGAACATGTGTTTTTCTATTAAATCAAAGACTAGTTCTTTTATTTGATAATTATTCAATTCAATCCATAATTAAATTAAATATTACCACTTAAGTTATACACATTAAAGATTCACACCGACACTCAATATGTTATAAATTGTACCGATCAATTTGAGTGAATGCACATCAAAAAAGCTCAGTGATCTTAACTCTAAAATTTATTGGATCTGCTTCAAGCAGCAGATGTATACAGTTGGAACCGATCTACTTCACATGTGATGTCTGTGCATGCAAACTTTTGAAATATTCGAATTTATTTAGTACAAAGTCAAACGATAAAAAAATAAAAGTTTATAAATTATTTTAATGCATTCATTTTAATCATTTGTTGACCATTTGACTTTGTACCAAATGAATTCAAAAAATTTAAAATTTTGCATGTACATGCATCACTCGTGAAGTAGATCAGTTTTAATAGTTTAAATTCATCGTTTAAAGTCGATCGGATAGATTTTAGAATTCAACTTACGAAGTCTCCCTAATGAACCTAACAAGCGCCAACCTCATCGATTAATTTTAATTGAGAATAAAATTAATAGTATTAAATACATAATTATTTTACATATTATTGAATTAATTAAATCAAAATGTTATTTTTTTCGTCTTGAAAATAAGTATATCAATATCATGTCAGATCTCACTGAATAAAAATTTTGCACATAACCAATCTGCTTTCTATAAAGAAGTCTTCTCTCATTTGAGGTCAATTTGAGTCCGATGCCCATCGGACTCAAAGTGAGTTCGATGGGTTCGATGACCGTCCGATCTGTTTTAAGATTCACGTCCGTAACTTACTCGTATGCTTTAAACTTCATGCGCATGAATCTTAAAGTAAATCGGACAGTTCCTAAACCCATTGGACCCAAATTTGAGTCCGATGGACATTGAACCCAAGCAGCTCTCCTCTCAT
Organism: Carex parvula; assembly: GCA_025461045.1. Classification (NCBI taxonomy): domain Eukaryota; kingdom Viridiplantae; phylum Streptophyta; class Magnoliopsida; order Poales; family Cyperaceae; genus Carex; species Carex parvula. The sequence goes on along the minus strand of JAJGRW010000230.1, from coordinate 26,068 downwards.
TTGGCTTCCTCTCTCTACCTTCCCTTTCTCCCTCACTGCAAAACCACTCTCTTAAAAAAAACAAAAGAAAAGAAAAAATATATAGAGAGAGAAAGCCAGCAAGACCTTTTCAATTCATTCAATTGTGTGGCACCTCTATCTCTCGAATTCACATCACCTCAGGTTACCTGACTCAAGCAAATTACGATCGGACAGCCCATTTAACATGGCACGAATCTCAAAATAGACCCCTACAGTCTCAATAGGCACCGGATTGAGTTTGACCCAGATAGAATTAATCTGAAACGGCAGTTGCAATTTGCTTGAGTCAGGTACCTGGGAGGATATCTGTCCTCTGTCTCTCTTAATGGCTTCTGCATTGGAAAACAGAAGAACCTATCATGGTATTAATTCCTCTTAATTTATTTCTCTTTTTCAGTTTCTCCAACTCCTTTTTGCTTTATAAATCTGTTCATGTTCTGCCTTTTTTCCTTTTTCCTTTTTCTTTTTTCTTTTTTCCCTTTTCTCTCATCCAATCATGCTTCTAATACATCAATGTTTTGATAAAGGTTAGTACTTAACCACTCACAAGTTCCAATTAACAAATTTCACATACTTATGATGTTAATGGAAAAGCCAAAGGTGCATTAATGTTAACGAATAATTAATAGTGCAAAATTAAACCAATTATACCACATTAAAAAAGTATACCAAAATAATACTCTGATTGTACTTGATTAGGAAGCAATTAGCTGTCCCTTGAACCCTGATGTTACATGTCCAAAATACAGTGCATAATATCTATCTTATAGGTTGCTTGTTGCATTTATTTCATTTTAAATTATAATAAAGTCATGGTGTACATGTTAATTAATTAACACCATTAAAGTACATTTTCAAGACACTGACTCGGTGACTCCCATTATTTATTTATTATTATATAGTGAATTAAATCCGTTATTTATTGGAAATTGCTTTTGTCGCCTTTGTTAAGTGGCAACTAAACAAAACAATGCCAACAATTTATTTTATTATAAATTAATAGATCAATATATTTCCTGTTTTGTCAGATCTTCTGACCGTGACAGATACTGTTTTTAATTAAATATCACAAGCAAGAGTTTCTAATTTTTTTTATACTATATTAGAATGTCAAATCTGTGTCATATCAATGGCTCAAAATTTTCTTATGTATGCTTGTATGTACAAAATAAAGTTTTGAATTTTTTGTATTTAGTCTTAAGCAATAAAGAAACGGTATTAAAACACAATAAAGAAAATTTTATAGGAGGACTGAAATTTTGCATAATAAGGGCATGTTCGGCGTCAAGAGGGGAACGGGAATGGACTTGGGAACAGAAAATTTTTGAACTGAATTTTACTGTGCTCGTGGGGAAAAAAAAAATTCATTCTGAGTGAATTTTTTTTTCTCACGCGCATAGTACCACGCCGAACAGGCTTAAGTGATACCATGATAGGTGAATTTTGAACTCAAGTTTCCACACCCACAAAATAAAGTTCTAAGCACTAAATTACAGATAAATATTTGATATATTTTATAAAGGACTAAACTATATAAAAACAATTCAATTGAATTCAATATACGTAATTAAAATTTTGAAATCTAAAAGGTGACTATCAAAAAAGATGACACAGCACGATAGGTTTAGGGAAAAGTATCCTCCCAGGTATCGTAAAAGATTCTCCTTACTTTACGGTTTGAGATTAGCTCTCAGCCGCTTTGAGATTCGAGCTAATGCAGTAGACAGTATTTGTTGGCTTTGTGATTCGTGCCAAGTTAAAAAGAACGGTCCAGATCTACTAATTCTAAAATATTCTCTATTACGGTACCGGCAAGGATCTAAAATATTCTAAAATATTCTCCATCACTGTTTTTGGATGGTCCAGAGTTTTTAGATCAAGTGATTTTCTACCTATCTAAAAAAATAGTAAAAATATTCTGAAAAATGTAAAATTTGGTTTGCAAGTACATATTCATTTTATAATCATGTTGAACGGTTTGGATCGATAATTTTGAAAATTCAAATATTGAGCCGTAGCACGGACCAAAGCGTGCTATGCATAGTACCGTAGCCTCACTCTTTGTTAATTATTGATATTCGGATATTTGCACTCAAAACGCATCCAGTAGATCCGTTATAACGCACATCTTTTGCTGGCAAAGATCGAGTTTTCGTTGTACAAGAATTTCAGGTAAATCGTATGATTAAAAAAGATTAATCAATTGCAGTCCAACATAAATTGTTCTGACTGATATAAATTGAGTTTATTATTCATCTTTCTCAAGTTTTGTGATAATTATCAGATCATATTTTATTTTTTATTTTTATAAAAGTGAGGTATATTTACCGATTCTTTGTAAAAAAACAATTGTAAATATTTTAACGATGTCAAAGAATTGGCCGCTTCCACATAAAAATTCAGAATTTTAGGCATTTAGCAACAACTACCTAGCTTATACAAAACATAAAGCAATAGTATATGAATTAACAAAACAGAAAGCAAGTAAAAACAACATCCCATCCGAATATAAATCCAATAATTACATGGAGTGTTCAAATGTCTCATGCATTTCATACCTCATCATACTTCAAATCTTATATTTTCATTTTTAAAATTCAAAATGTCGAATCAAACCGTTCAACATGATATTCATATTAAAATATGCTTGGAGACCTAATTTTAGATTTTTTTTATAATTTTTTTACTATTTTTTTAAACATGTACAAATTATTGTTTAAGGACCATTCAAAAACAATAATTTTGTATCTATCTAAAAGATTAGTAAAATTTTCTCAAAATATATAAAATTTGATTTCCAAATATAGATATCATGTTGAGCAGTTTGAAATGATAATTTAGATTTTGAAAATAAAGATATAAAATATGAAATACGATATGAAATACACAAGGCATTTGAACCCTCCTCAATAGTTATATGAGGAGGGATCAAGTTACAACAAATTTGAGTTACAACAAAGTTACAACAACCATTTTTTTCATTTTCAAAGTCCAAATCGTCGATCCAAACCGTTCAACATGATCTCCACAATAAAATGTGCTTGCAGATCAAATTTTACATTTTTTTGAATTTTTTTACTATTTATTAAGTATTTTACAAAAAATAGTCATATTTAGTTCATTGAATTTTGTACCCATCTTAATAAATAGTAAAAAAATTCAAAAAATGTAAAATTTGATCTGCAAGCACATTTTATTTAGATAATCATGTTGAACGGTTTGGATCGACGATTTGAACTTTGAAAATAAAAAAAATAGTTGTTGTAACTTTGTTGTAACTTGATCCCTCCTCTAGTTGACTATTGCAACTCTATATAACTATTGCATTCAAATAGCTGATAATTAAGAAAAATAATCAACTGTCTCATTCTGAGTATTGAAAAGAGAAAAAAACACTCTGGCCCCATCATTTTTTTCTTTGTATTTATATCATGTATAGACCAAAAGATTTGGGGTTTTCGCCCTCCACTCAATAATTTTTGTAGTTCTTAGCAAGAAAACTTTGAGTGGGGGCGGTTTGATGTTTGGTTGGAATTATTTAATCTGTATTAAAATTATGTGCACTTGATCTACACGAATTTTAAAATTATCTGTGTAAATCTTAATATAAATTTGATCTGATATCCATCAATCTTCTTGTTTAAGGCTTAAGTGGTAGGCTCCGCACCACCAACCATATCCAGCCAAGCAACGACCACACTGCTCATAAATTGGACGCTCCACTAATTAGTGGAAACTAACATGTAAATGAATAATCATTTTTCAATCTCCAACAAATAAACCAAACATAAAAGACGAAGGGTTCCTAAAAAAAACATAAAAGAAGGAATGTTTATCCCACGATTCCCACCTAGTTAATTAGTTGCACGCCACTATATATAAAAGATGTGTAAAGTGCTAACAAAAGATAAGATCCAAGTGTTCGCCGATTCATGCACGGTCCCAATTTTTTTTAAACAATTTTAATTTGACCAAGTTTGTAATAAGGACGATTAAAGGTAAAGCGATCTAGTTAAACAAAATTTACCCAACTTAAAATATTTAGTCAAAGTATTCAAAAAAATGATATTTTGTGAATAATATATTCTGTCAAAAAAAAATACTACGATATATCCCATGAAAAAAAAGAGAAACATTTCAAAGAGGATACGAAGGTCACTGAATATGGTGGGTGGATAATTTTGATCATTTTACAGAGTCCGGCTACTATAACACTAGTGTCATTTCAAACTAAATAATACCACATCTTAAATCACTGGATCTACTTTAATATTCGTGTACAAGATAGCGCTGGAATGACACTAGTGTCTTGCACGAATATTAAAGTAGATCCAATGGTTTAAGATGTGGTATTATTTAGTTTGAAATGACACTAGTGTTATAGTAGCCGGACTCCCTTTTACACATTTAACTAAAATTTAATTTCATTTAACTAAAGGTAAGTATTTTATGACCAATAATCCAAGCCAATCAGTTTTTTTTTGTAGAAAATGTCTAATTGTTTAGATTAGATGAAGAAATATTCAAATTGAAAAGAAATCATAATGTAAACGCCCAATTTGGAATCTGAGGCATTGGACCAAATTTGATCTGATATTAGTTCAAAATTGTTCGATCTGCTTTAAAATTCATGCGCGCTTAATTTATCATATCCCAAACCGGAAATTTCGAATTAAGGCGTGGTCAATTCTCGTCTCGTGTTCATTAACTCATTAAGATTCGTGCAGAGTTATTTTGAACGGTTGATATCACCCCAATTCAAAGTGAGATAGACAATAGAAGGGATGGTTTAGATTAAACTAATTTGATGGGTTTTGCGTTCCAAAAATTAGTACGAATTTCTCGGACGCTCGTCGTTTTAATTTATAACTTATTTATAATTTTATTAATCTTTAATCAACAAAATTATTATTAACAATTATATTTTATAAAATTACTTATATTCTAATATGTCACAAATTGAAATTTTTTAGTGTGAAAACCTTATTTGCAAAAATTAATTTTATTAATTTGTAAGTTTCAATTTGGTTTACTAACAACCTTATATAATTTAATTTCCTTATTAAATTAACTAAAACTTTTAATTAGTTGTAAATTTTAATTGTTAGTTAATTTAATTAATTTAAGATTTCAGACTATAACATAATCCATGCGAATTTTGAAATTGTTCGCTCAAATCTTTAACTAGAATCAGGTAACTCACACAAGACCCGTCAAAGCACCCCTTTTCCTCGTGGAATTCGTATTCTCCCAGGTACCTAAAATAAAATCTTTTACAATTAGATTCATACATTCTCTTAACTTCGTACAAATAATACCGGTCCCTGCACCATCCCGAATAAGCATTATTTTTGAGTTAATATGAAGCATAGAGTAGTGGACTGTGGACCCCACCTTCCAATGTCTCAGAGAAAATTTATCCTCTCCGACTCTCCGTGGTCATCCTCACCCACTTGCACGGAGAGTGATGGTTGTCCAGTGTTCACCATATTGACAAACAAATAGTTTGAATTACATTTGAAAATAATTCAGATATAATTTGAAAATAATTCGGTACCACGAGGAAACAAAAAAACCCTCCAAAAAAGGAAATTTGCAAACATATTATACGTTTTGTTGCGTTTTATTCGGTGTTCGGTTCGTAAACATAAAAAACGAATAAAACGCGAATAATTTTCGAATTTATCGCGAACCATTTTATCTAGGGGTGTTCAAACAATCGGTTCGGTTGAAAGTGAACTAAAATAACCAAACCAAACTTTTCTTCGGTTTTCAAAAATAGAACTGAACCGATTAAACTTATAAACCGATTAAGAACCGAACTGAACAAACCGAAGTAAACCCATTAGTTGCCATTATTAACAAAAATTACACATGTTCATACACAAGTTGTTCAATTCCATACAAAACATGTAGATGTTCTAAAATATTTAAACTAAAATAAAAAAGGAATCTATGATTGAACTAAACAAAATATAAACCATACTTGAATCAATATAATTTGGTCGGTTTGGTTTAATCGGTTTTCAAATATCTAAACCAAACCGATCTATTTAAACCGAAAAACCGAACCATTTAAACAGAAATTTTTCGGTTTGGTTGAAAACCGAACAAACCGAACGTTTGAACACCCCTAATCTTGAATTCGCATCACCTCAAGTTACCTAACTCAAGCAAATTACAATCGGACGGCCTATTTAACATGGCACGAATCTCAAAACAGACTCCCTACAATCTCAATAGACACCGAATTGAGTTTGACTCATATAGAATTAATCTGGGGTCGTTGCAATTTGCTTAAGTCAGGTATTTTGGAGGATATCTGTCCCCTAATCTTACCGTACTGTCCTCTGTCCACTGAGATCGACCCGCATCACCGCTGTTTACGCCAAGTAACATTATAGACCGTGAAATCAGCATGATTAGGTGTCGGGCGTGTAACGGACACGTTTCGAAATATTAGTTGCCTGTTGAATAGGGGACCAGGAAACAGAGAGCGTACCTCTGGATTCGATGCGGTCCCGGATTCGACATGGGAGCAGGCGCTTCGTACGGCTAGACAGTGGCAGCTTTCAATTTGGAGTGGTCATGTCACACTAGCTGCTGTGGCCTATGAGTGCAACGGATCTGAATATCTGATGCGGACCGGTTTGCATAGGTGTGTTTTTTTTTAATTATTTCCTTTTTATTTGTCAAGTATGAGGATAATTAAACGCCATACGAATGTTATTCGAATTTTATATACAAATAACATACACGCCACGTGGATCAAATTTGATTTGATGTCCATCAAACCACTCCCAACATGCAAACAACATATACACCGCATGAATCATAATGCGGATCAAACCGTTCTGATCAAATAACATATACACAATTATAAAAGGTTAACGATAATTATTTTTTAATAATAAGTTCCGTTGTTAAAAAATTTACACAATAGCTAAATAGAAGTATTTCAAACTTTAAAAATCATACCGGTAAATACATGTTTTTACTCCAAAATTTTTATGTTTAGAAATTTAAAATAAACATTTTATCGAAAAGAATATATATTGTTTTTTATTTAGCGATAAATGGATGGAACCAAACCATTACAATGGTCCGGTCCCATTTAGGATAAACTAATGGGACCGCGTCAATACTGATTTTTACACCAACGAATATACGATGTGAAAAATCAATAAGATTGAACTAATGATTTGATTGCATTGCTTTCTAACTCAAACGTAAATTATTATATATATTAAATTCACAGCTTCTATTGAGACCAAATCAATTGTTGGATTCCAATATTTTCAGGATTTTCTTTGGCTAAGGCACGTTGCATATTCCAAAAACTACTAAGATCGAACCACTGATTTGATCTCGTATATATTCCAATGGAATCGAATTATTATTTCGATCTCATTTATGAGATAAAAAAAATCCATCTTGTTTTCCATAATTAATTTTTAAATAAAATAAATTAAAAAAATTGTTGGTACTTGGTACCATTGGCTTCAATGAATGAGGATCCGAAGGCTGGCGCCATGACTAAACGCATTCTTCGTTCTTAAAAACGGAGAAGTTCAAGTGATTTTCTCTATTTTGTGTTTGAAATACTTGACAGAGAGGCTGTCAAGTTCGAATTCATATCACCGACGGTACCGTAATAGGGAATCTTTTACTATTACTTGATCTGGACCGTTCTTTTTAACTTGGCACGAGTCTCAAAGCCCAATAATACTGCTCTCTCAGTCAGCCCGAATCCCAAACCGGCTGAGAGTTAATCTCAACCGTATGTAGCTAATTGTAAAAGGGAATCTTTTACGGTACCGTCGAGTATATGGACTCGTCAAGTTTTCCAGTGGTTTTCTCACTTGTCCGTATAGGCGAGTTCGTATCCTCTGCATTAACTCAAAAGGGAATCTTTTGAGTTAATGAATTTCGACCATCCGATTTGTCTTAAGCTTCGTACCGATTAGATCTACACGGATATTGAAAATCCTCCTAAGTTAAGTCAGAAGCCGGATTGACTCCGTTTAAAATCAGACGGTTCAGATTCATTAACTCAAAAGATTCATTTTTGAGTTAATGCAGAGAATACGCGTTCCGTATATGCTTCCATTGAAACTTTTTAAGCAAATTGTGATAGAAAGCTATCCAATCGAAGTCTTTTCAAAACAGAAATTTCGTCCACGAGGAGAACAATGATCAAATTTAAAAAATATGCTACGAGGCTTAATATTCCGATTTTTTTTTAATATCCAACATTAAATAAAAAATAATACAAATATTTTAAATAATTTTAAAAATGCCCAGACCGTTGAAAATTTCGGCGGCCGAAAAAATAATTGGGCCGCCGAAATTTTCGACGGCCGAGTAACATTTTTTTTTTATTACTTCGGTTTATGTCATGAACCGTTTTTTATATTTATGGTTTTTTTATTTAATTAGATATTTTATGAATTTTTTATTTTTTTGAAAATAGATGGAATACTATATAACTTGATTTATTAGAAAGACTGCAAAAAATAATCTGGATCAACACTTTTCGGGCCAGATTTTTTGCAGCTGTAAGAAAAATTAAAACATTTCTTTTTGTGTTATTGGAAAAAAATACAAATGTTTTAAATTTGAGTTATTGATCCCAGTTAAAAAGTCATTATAGGTAAATACAGAAAATATTGTGATCCTTCTATTTTTGAAAAAATAAAAAATTTTGTCAAAGAAATTTATTGAATCTAAGTTATTTTGTCAGAGAAATTTTTTGTTTCGAAAATAGAAGGATCACAATATTTTCTGTATTTATTTAAAAGTGACTTTTGAACCGAGATCAATAACTCAGATTCAAAATATTTTTATTTTTTTCCAATAACACACAAAGAAATATTTTAATCTTTCTTACAACTGCAAAAAATCCTGCCTCAAAAATGTTGATCTAGATAATTTGTTGCAGTCTTTCTAATAAATCAAATTATATAGTATTAAAAATATTTAAAAAAATAGATAAAAATATTTCTAATATTTTAATAGAAAAATAAAAAAATCATAAATTTTTTAATTAAATAAAAAAACCATAAATATAAAAACGGCTTATGACAGAAACCGAAATAATAAAAAAAAATTATGTTACTCAGGCAGTCAAACCTGAATACATTTCAGTGGTTTGGACATTTTTAAAATTCTTCAGAATACTTGAGCATTTGTATTATTCTTTATTTAATGTTGGATACTAAAAAAAATCGGCTTAATATTTGTAGTAATGATATAAAACAAACTCTTTGCCGCTGATCATAAAAAAAATGATATAAAACAAATATAACATGAAGATAATTTTTTGATAATACAATTTAAAGATCAACTATTTTTGTAAATAAACCAAAAGTTTGTTAATTCTTGTTTTGAAAAAAAAGCGGTAAAGCCCGTTTCATTTCGAAACTGAAATAAGTTTTACATAACCTAAATTGTTTCTAAACCAGAATGAAAGTAAATCAAAATGCAACCAACATCCATTAATAACATCAAGCGACATAACACTAGAATCAGCAGAAGAAGTATAATTTAGTATATCTAAGCGCAAAATGGAGTAACACAGCAGGTCTAAGTAGATGAGCTGTCTGTTTCCTCAGAAGAAGCAGCAATTTGGGGGGGTGCATCAGACGGAATTGCTTGAACAGGGATGAGGTTGATATCAGAGGGAAGCCATTGGCTGACACCAGCATCATCTTCTCCAAGGCCTATCTAGTAAACAATGGAAGAAATGATTGAAAGAATAATAACTTTTCTTGACGAGCATTCTTTCTGTTCAAAACAGATGAGATTGCGCTGTTTCCAAACACACCAGGCCAGTGCACTAAAAGCGATCAAAAAATTTTGTTGTGATTGATAGGGTAAAGAATAAGCAAAGTTCATAATATCTTCAATAGAATGCCAAGAACTAAAGTAACGCTGGCTTTGTGCTAACCAGAACCAGATTTGGCGTACAAATGAGCATTGAATGAACAAATGATCAACAGTTTCATAATGAGAACAGAAGTGACAAGAGGTAGAACCTGTCGAACCCTTTTCAAGTAAATTATCTTTGGTAAGAATCCTATCTTGTGTGAGAAGCCACATAAAAACTTTGATTTTGAGGGGCAGTTTCAAATTCCACCAAATCATGCAGTGAGGTGGTTGGACACCTCTAAAATAAAGAAAAGTGTATAAAGATTTAACCGTAAATTGTCCATTAGGGGCTCGTAACCAGTGCAAAGAATCATAAGGTTGAGAAGGAGAAAAGTTAAGAATAATAGAGAGGAGTTCTTCCCAATCTCTAACATCAACACCCGTTGGAGTCCTGCGAAAACCTATTATGTGCTCCTGTGTGAGGAGAACCTCCTGAAGCCCTATGTGAGGATTGGTGCACAGTTGCAAGAGATGATGGTAGTATAAAGATAAAGGACAATCTCCAAACCATACATCTGACCAAAACTTGAATTAGTATTGAACCCTGGGGTGATAGTTAAACTACAGTCTAATAACCTATGTAAAGATTGGATACTCTCCCAGAAATGGGAAGGAGGAAGATGAGAAGCAGTATAATTAAAGAGAATGGTAGATTTCCACAGACCCTTAAAACAAGGGTTTTTAAGCTTCCACAACCATTTAGTGAGTAATGCAATATTCATATAATCTATGTTGAGGATACCCATACCACCTTGTTGTTTGGGTAAGCAAATGGTAGGCCAGTTGAGTAGAGCATATCTTTTTTTATTGGTTCCATAGCCCTGCCAGAGAAATTTTCTTCTCAGAACATCAAGTTTCTGAAGAACTGTGTGGGGGACCCAAAAAAGAGAGAGAGCATATAAAGGGACTGAAGAAAGAGCAGAATTAAGTAATGTAAGTCTCCCACCAATGGAAAGAAGTTGCCCTTTCCAACTTTGTAATTTGTGTTCAAGTTTAGTAAGAAAAAAAATCTCAATCCTTAACTGCTAATTTCTATTGTGAAGAGGGAGACCAAGGTATTTCAAAGGAAATTTGCCAATTTGGCAGCCAAAAATAGCAGCAGCCTAGTAGGTGAATTCAAGGTCAATATTTAAAGGGAAGAGTTCTGTTTTGGAAAGATTGATCTTAATTCCTGAAAGAGCTTCAAAGCTTTTCATTGTCCAGGATACACGTTCAGTGTTTGATAAAGAGGCAGAGAGAAACAGGATAGTGTCATCAGCATAATGACAGTTGGTGACAGGGAGCAGATTATGACAAGGGGGCCAAAAGTTTGTTAATTTTGTGAATAAAAGGATTGTGAATTACATATTATCTGTAAAATTAGTATTTCTTTTTGGAATAGTTTGTATACTAAACTAACCAATAATGGTTTAATTTATTCATTCAAAAAGGTGTAGAAAAACAATGCGGATATAATGCTGAAATTATTGTTTGCAACTTTGTTAATGTGCATGGTAATAACAGACTTAATTGGAGAACATCGGAGCGGTTAATTCTTTTGTGCATTGCCGGATATAGATATTAAAAAGTTGTTTTAGTTGCATATTATATATATTTTTTTAATTTTTAACTTTAATATTCGTGTATTGCATGAAATCAAAACAACATTGTTACTAAAAAATACTCCTATGATAGACTTAAATACATTATAATATAGTAATTAGCTAATGATAGGGATTATTTTTGTTTTTAAATTACGGAGTATTACGAACTTATTACGAGAGGAAATTTGTTGAAAAAACAAGGAAAAAAACATTTAGATGTTTTAGAGAAACAGTTTTTGGTTTGGTAGAAAAAAGTAACGCCCTTTCTGTGCGAAGTCTCATGTTCGAAATTCAAATGATTTTTTTTTATAGATATTGAAATTTAAAAGGCCACGCCACCTCCATCTTCTTCTTTTTTTCCTCTTAGAAATGCTTGAAACAAATAAGTCCTGAATCTTGCTAGTGTTGATGCTCAATTGCCTTTTTATGCTGGATTTCTTTGAGAAAGGAATAGTTAAGTTTTTTTGAAAAATAGTGGATATTTCCACCGATTTCATATAGAAACCATATGAACCTGATCAGTATCTAAAGTAGGTACCAAAACCAAACATAAGAGCCACATACAGCAATAGTTACACAAGCTTGAACAATCTAACTAGAGCAGCAACATATCTATGTAAACTAAACACATACCAAAATAACCAATGCCTAATGAACTATAACATCCAACAGACTAAAGAACCAAAAGATCTAACAGCACCAAATGAACATATTAAAACATAAATGCCACAGAGGATTAAACTAATTCTTCCCAATTGACTTCTTCCCCATCACTCGACTCGGCGCCAGACATTTGATTTTGGAGGCTGCCAACTCCAAAATCCCGAGTAGAGATTTCCTCTGAATCCGTCCTGTTTATGGATAGCAAAAGATCCACTACCTAAGGTGTATCCGGGCTGCTGGTTTCTTCCTCCAGAATAAGACCTGGGAGGTCCTTAATATCAAAGGGAAGCATTAGACTTAATTTAAGCAAAGAATTTTCAGATTTGGACTTGCACCAGAAAGTTACTAAGGAAATAATCTTAGCCCCAATTGCCTTAATAGAGGGATGATGAGAATTATTAAAGCAAACTCTATTTCTTTCTAACCAAATGGTCCAAAGAACAGCAGCTCTTAATAATTCTACTAACAATTTTTATTTTAAAGGAATAGCTGCATCAAGCATCCATAAATCCTCCAAAGAATCACAATTAAAGGAAAAATTATTATAAGAGGCTATCAAATTTCAAATTAATCTAATATAAGAACAATGAACAAATAAATGATCTGTACTTTCAGCTTGGTCACATAATACACATGAGATATCACCAGGCCACCTTTTTGTTGTTAAATTAATCTTAGTAAGAATCTTATCTCTTCTTACTAACTATAAAAAGATTTTGATCTTCAAAGGAATATGTGATTTTCAAATAGTGGTATATTCAAGATTAGGCATGTCTCCATATAGGAATGGTCAAGTTTTAAAGAACCCAAGAAAAAAAAGAGGCGTTTAAATGATTTGAATGAAATTTAATATATTTCGACCGAAACAATTCGGTAGTTCGATTAACTCGATTCGATTTTGATAATTGAAAATCAAGCCAACCCAACAAAACCAAATGAATCAAAATATCTGTAGATAAGTATAGTATTATAGTACTGGTTGTGAATTTATTTTTCTTACTAATCCTGCTAGATCCAAAGATCAAATTAACGATTTGTTTATTTGATTCAATTTGAAATTTGATTGATTGGATTATCGAGTCAGTTGGGTGCATATTCGTGTAGACCTAATAATAATTCAATTCCATAAATTTTATTTTCGATTATAACTAAAATCGATTAACATATACTCCAAGAAAAAAAATATAATTTTCGGAGCCACATGGATGAACAATAATAATGTCAATTTTGGGCACTCAAAATTAAAAAAAAAATTCTATCATAATTACGAAATTGTTGTATTTTTTTTTTTATTAAAGATAGAAAATAGTTGTAAATTTGATCTCTAAATATATTTTTATATAAATATTATGTTTAACGGTTCAAACCCACTAATTTGATCTCTAATCTCACTCTTCTCATAGTTTTATATCATAAAAAATAACATTCAATTAACTTTCTGCGGGTTTCAGTACCCAGGACTAGAAGCCACTATTTTTTTTCTTCTTTCCGTTTTGATTTCTTATACTGATACCCCGGTTTACCAGTCGATTAAAGCCTGGTAAACTGGTAAACTGTTAAACTGCCATGGCTCACAATCAATAACCTGGCCCATTAAATAGAACCAAAATCGTCTGTGTTTGCTTTCTTTGCGAATTTCAGAGACACGGTTCAGGTTCACATGGGGCTTCTGTACGGGTCTCGTTAGTCGTTACCACGTTCAAAAGATACATCCACTTTTGGCACGCACCGTCGGAATCGGTCTACTGTCAATCTAGTCACCGCTCACCACGTGAAAAGAGACTAGGTTTCGTCCAACCTAAGTTGGACAGGATCTTAATTCTTTTGATATAACCAGCATTAACCAGACGGAACGGAAAATAAATCTGTTGTGATTCTAAAAGAATCCATCCCTTCATTTTTTTTAAATGCACGAATTTCAAAATTACATATTTTTTATGCACAAATCTCTAAACGGATGAATGAATATATTGGAATAGCAGACGGAACGGGAAATAAATCTGTTGTGATTCTAAAAGAATCGCAGGATCCTGTGATTTCAAATCCACCTCTTCATTTTTTGAAATGTACGAATTTCAAAATTACTTATTTTTTATGTACGAATCTCCAAACCGATGAATGAATAAATTTGGAATAGCAGGGTCCTATGATTCCAAAGAATCACAGCAGATTTGTATCCGACGAAACGGGAGTCGCTCTGGTGAGTATCATACAAAATTCAGTCTGATGCTCGGTCAAAGCCGTTCGATTCGTATCAATATACGTATAGACAACTTTATAAGCCGTGCATAATATAGTAAGTACGTGAAAATATGAATTTGTATCGAACGAACATCAGACAAGATTTAATCTGATGTCTGGTATAAGCCGTCCGATCCGCATCAATCGTGTACACAACATTTTTTCCTTTTGCACCTTAACGTTGTAGGCACATGCGGAACACTTTGTGATTTCTGCACATTAAGTGCGCGCAAATCTTGATGCAAGTATACTACGTACGCACAAACTTTAAAGTAAATCAAACAACTCTAATATATCAAATTTGATCCAATGCCCATCATACCACTCTCACTCCAGATTGGACCCCAACTTAAAAACCATGACCTAACAAAACTGGGGCACCCCCACGAAAGTAGATTAATTCATTCTTAGTGAAATTTCTATCACCCAAAAAGCGTTCAGTTCACGCTATATATCATTTCATATAATATTAGAATTTCAAAGAATGTAATATCAATGAATATCATTCGTGATTACGCGTTGTTACCATGTTTTACAAAAGAAGAATTTGATTCTCCATCTAGAAATTTAAAATAGGATGACAGATGCACTCCCTTATATACAACATCATATTTTTGTTTTTTAATAACTACCTCTTTTAGCATTCCAAAAATATATAATTAAAGTGTTTGATTTAGTATAGATTGCAATTAGTATAAAAATTCACGAAAATCAATGATAGTTTTTTTTCCAAAACGTAAATTATTTTCAAAAGAAGCGATTTCTGTTAACCACGAATAGAAAAAAAAAATTCACCCTTACCATAGACAACACAATAGCCATTAAGTATAAAATAGTAATTACGAAATAATTATGCATTAACATATCAATTTCATTACTATTTTTTTCAAAAACAATAATAAAAAATGGACACCTATGATGATAAAAAATCACGTTCCGCATCGGACCAAATTAAAAACCCCGTACATTTCCCATTGGACCAAATTAATCCGAATTCAAACTCAAAATTCGAGTTACCTCATATGATCTCCTTACCGTCGGATTGGGGCCTGTCGATTGCGCTCATCGGGACCGTCATTCGTCCATCCCAATCCGAGTTAAGATTCTCCTGTCCCGGATATGTATGATTGCTGTACGAACGGAATATCTTAACCGTCAGATCCAGGGGACCCCTTTCTAAAGAAATCTCCACAGTTTCGATAACTGGACGCTTTGACCAGTTTTCTTTTATTTGCCGTTTGACCCTCATTGTGGACCAATTGACCGTTGCCAACAAAGCATCTCCTCCTGTTCTGATCAAATTTGCTTTTCAATAAAAAAGTGTAAATCTGTTTGCTAAATTCCAAAAAAATCTGTTTGCTAAATTCCAAGAAAATTAGAAGTAAATCATACATAAATTTTGATTGCATGCGACCACCGTTATGTTATCCCGTGCGGGCAAGTGACTATATTTGCTAAAGCCTAAAGGCAGGAATTGCGCTTCTACATAGTGCTTGTTGAAGTCAGCACCAAATTAAAGCCCAAGTCCAATTTGGCAAAATCAAAATTAGTTTAGAAATATGTAAACAGAGAGTAATTTAAAAAATACCTAACCAACTAGATTAATTTGTAGAATCTAGAGTATTCCATTAGCTAGTATAAATAGAGATTCTTAGTCTTCATTTTGTATCAAGCAAATCAAGCAAATCCTCTTCTAGCTTAGAGTAAGTAGTGAGTGTGAGACAGTTGTGTAGAAGATATATATTGTAGTACTCCTCTCTTAGTGTTAGAAATAAATTGAATATTCAACAAGTGGTATCAGAGCGGGTTAGGTCTTGTTGGCTACATGGTTCGTATAACTAGTGAGTTGTTGTTGTGTCGAAGGTCCTGTTGGCTTGGAGGTTTGTGTAACCTGAGTCCATCGTGGTGTCGAAAATGTCAGACTTGAGTAGCATGAGTGGTCTCATTGAGAAGTTGAATAATTATAATTATAGAGACTGGCGTACTTGTATCAAGTCATATTTGCAGGGTCAAGATTTGTGGGAGATCGTGGGTGGTGATGAGATCGAACCACCACCGAATTCGATCCGAGCTTACAAGAAGTGGAAGGTGAAGGCCGGCCGAGCATTATTTGTGTTGAAGGTTACGGTAGACAAGAGCCTACTGTCTCATATTGAAGATGTGGAGACATCAAAAGAGGCATTGGATGTCTTCGCCGTGTTGTTTTCAAGGAAGAATACAAGTCGGCTGCAGCTGCTCGAGAGGGAGCTGATGAATATCTCCCAATGTGACATGACTGTAAGTGAGTACTTTCTTAAAGCGAAGAATTTGTGTAGGGAGATTGAGCAGCTAGACGCCAATGCGAAAATTGGCGTAGATAGAATGCGGCAGATAATCCTAAATGGCATGAGGCCGGAGTAAAGCGCCTTC
The DNA here is from genome assembly GCA_025461045.1 of Carex parvula. Classification (NCBI taxonomy): domain Eukaryota; kingdom Viridiplantae; phylum Streptophyta; class Magnoliopsida; order Poales; family Cyperaceae; genus Carex; species Carex parvula. The sequence continues at coordinate 9,221 of JAJGRW010000230.1, read as the reverse complement.
ATCATAGCAATTCAAGGATGGGCGACGCAACCAACCCTGCTTGAACTGGAGAATTTGTTGGCCAGTCAAGAAGCTCTTGCCAAGCAGCTGGCAGGTTTGACGGTGAAGCACGAAGAGGAGAAGGCCATGTATAGTGGTCGACGTGGAGAGTCGAGCAGGGACAGGTATCGACGACAACCTGAGGAGGAGAAGGTTTGTCATGAACAATGCAATAGGTGCTCGTGTTCAGGGGGAGCTCCTAGAGGCCAAAATGACAAAGGAGTTGAAAGTGGTGAATACCGGAGTAGAAGGTGGAGTGCTACAATTGCGGACGACGAGGGCACTATGTGAGAGAGTGCCAGTTCAGGAAGAATGAAGGAAGCTTCGTGGTGACCACGAAGGAGAAGAAACTGGAGGAGGTCCCAAGTAAAGAAGAGTGGGACGCAGTGGCGACTGCTGCGATGCAGTCGGTGGCCGACATAAAGGACGTCGAAGAGACTGATGTGCCTGAGGATGAGGAGATCGACTTCGAGTCTTGGTTCTTTGATGAACCAGTTGAAGAACCGGTTAAGAAGGAGACCGGAGTTGTGAGGTGCGCAGTGGCCGATGAGGAGAAGCCACAGAGAGCACTGAGCTGGAGGCCATCACCAAGGATGGTGATGATGACGCGAGGACACAGAGGAGTGTCATTATTGTGGAGAAGACTGTAGGACGCGAGTTCGCGCAAGGACATGCAGCTTATCAGGTAAACCGTCGAGAGAAGAGAATTCGACGACGACCTGTGCCAAGGCAGCGTGAGAAGAAGATTCCAGAACCTTCTCTTCTGAAGAAGACTATTCTGGAAGATTGACCGCAGATGTCTGAGCAACTTCAAGCTCAGAAAATTGAAAGAAGCAAGAAGCATGACGACCCAGATAAACGCGAAGTACCGAAGATCAAGACAACACCGAATTGGTGCGGAGGGGGAGTGTTGAAGTCAGCACCAAATTAAGGCCCAAGCCCAATTTGGCAAAATCAAGATTAATCTAAAAATATGTATAACAGAGAGTAATCTAGAAAATACCTAACCAACTAGATTAATATGTATAACAGAGAGTATTCCATTAGCTAGTATAAATAGGGACCCTTAGTCTTCATTTTGTATCAAGCAAATCAAGCAATTCCTCCTCTAGCTTAGAGTGAGTAGTGAGTGTGAGATAGTTGCGTAGAAGATATATATTGTAGTACTCCTCTCTTAGTGTTAGAAATAAATTCAATATTCAACCGTGCTCATGGAACTTTTGACTGTGCATTAATTTTCTTTACATTCGTAAACTTTTGGTAAACAGAAAAAAACATATCATGAGTTGTGAGCAACAGAGATAAACAGTAAGGGCCCGTTCGGCAACGGCAACAGTGCCGTGGGAAAAAAAAATTAACTTTTGAGTGAATTTTTTTTTTTCACGGTGAACAGTAAAAAGTAGTTCAAAATTTTTGATTCCTATTTTCATTTCTATTCCTTAGCAGGCCGCCGAACAGGGCCTAAACTCATGCTGGAACCTACGGTTTGGTAGCTACTCTTGACCTGATCAGAACAGCAAAATATCAGTCTTCATTTTTGAGTTGATAGATTCATTTAATAAACTCGGTTACATTGCTGTATAAAACAAAAACTAGCGTAATGATTTCCAAAAAAAGAAAAGAAAAAAAAGATAGCCTAATACAGGATCAGTTGCAGCCGTCCTATCTCTCTGGCCGGAAAATATCCCACTGTTGCATTTGCCACGTCAGAATTCCACTAAGATGCAGTTTCATTGGTGTTGTATGCGATCCGACGTTCCATTGTCCCTCTGGTGTCGGGCGCTCAATTTTACGAAGTTTTGGTTCTTGGACCTTACGAAAGACAAATTTGTAACCGACGAACAAAAACTCATACACCAGGTGCTGTTAGCAATTGGTAATGCCTCGAGAGGCTGTAGCCAATCACAGCGAGCAAGACGCACTAACAAAATGGCGGGAACTGCGTGGGGGTCCGCCACATTTTAGCTGCCACGTAATCATGGTGCCAGGGAAGACCGCAAAAGCACTTTCTAGACCAAGTTGTGCTTCGCAAGATCGATCGGGTCGGACCGGGTTACGGACCATGCGGTTCAAGCGAGGCCGGATGATGTCGTCTATGAATGCATTTCCTCTGAGGTAACAGAATATTTCCTTGTATATACGGCCCGTCCGATCAGGACAGTTTGGACGTGTCTCTTTAATAATCGTGTGCGTTCTGATCGGACGGTTTGGATATAAAAAGAAATATTCTATTACCTCAGGTGATATGAATTGCCGGATGATGTCGTTTTATCCGGACCCCTACCCTAACAGAGATAGTCTGTCAGAGCGATCAATAAGGCCTAAACTATTGTTTGAATCTGGTCTACGTATAGTGGGAAAGAACAACTCACTGACGTACGTCCCGCACAATTAAGGTCATTCATCGGTGTACTGAAGGCAAGGTTTATTACATCACTTCTACCAAATAAATAGGTTTAGTAGGACAGCCCTTCCCTTCTGCTCCTGCCTCCTTTGCTCAGCATAAGCAGTTCTTAGGTTGTCTTTACTTCGGCTTGCGTGATTAAAAGGAAAAAAGGGGGCGAGGAGAAGAGGGGAGAGAAGAGGCGACCTCTGGTTTTCTTCTACATTTCAGATTAATTTATATCCGACCGTGGTTACAAAGGTTTGTACTTTCTTTTGTTTAGTTTTATTTGGCGTTGGAGTTAAATTAAACCTTTTCGTTTCAATACCTAATGTTATTTTTACTGAGATTTTTAAGTTTACTGGGTATTTGGAGCACGATTGTTTGATTTTCTTGCACTTCATGCCTTCTTGGTGCTTCTATTAGATCCACACTTTTGCGTCTGTGTGTGGGTTCTTTTTATTTTTGTTGGGCGGGTGTCGGGGAGGGGTGTTCGGGTTGGACGAGGGTTTGACTGATCAAAGCTCTAACAGAGGTTTTGGTAAGACACTATTGCTTTCTTCGCCTGTAAAATAGTCATTCGTCAAATGTCGTTCTTCATGCTTCGACTGTTTCAGATCTACCACAATTATGTCCGATCTATGAACTAAGTTGTACTTCGGTGTGTATTTTTTTGGGGGTTTGGCTTATTTAAATGATTCTTGCTAGGTGTTGCATTCAGTACTAATTTCATGGTCAGAAATAATGAAGTCATGCAATAATAGGCCATGGACCAAATAGTTTCTTCTCTCAAACGGCCCATAGACATGACATCGAAAGGAATCCTCTTCTGTGCAAAATTTTGAAAAATGGTGTTTCTATTACGAGTACTTTTTCCTATCCATTTTGCTTTATTTTTTGATTAGTTGAGTTGTGAATTTTAATTTACCGAAGGAAATGGCTATTTTTTTTCTCCTCCAGTACTTTAAGTGTAACACCACCTTCAATGCCTCAATGCATATTTCTTTTCTCATACTTCATTAATGCACATTTTTGTTTCAAATGGGACCTGTAAACACACCATCTAGAGAGCTTTTGCTTTTTATTGGTGTTTAGATGCAATCATGCAAAAATCCTCTTTGCTACTGAATAAGTACCATTGACTTCTTTAATTTTATCTAAAGCCTGTTTCACATATCTTATAGCCTTTCTTAAAAAAAATATTTCTATCTTTCAGGTCATCATCCTGTTGATTTCGTAATGGTGAGGAAGAAAAGAACTGGACCTCCAGGTGAGTCATCTGAGCTACAACATGAATCTGGTGGCAGCTCAGGACAAAGCAGCGGTGGAGCACAGCCTCCTCAGCGTGCCCCAATGCCACAACAGCAACAGCAACAACATGCTGCCGGCGGCCGTGGTGGCTGGTCTCAGCCCCATCCACAGTATTCCCAGCAAAGTGGCGGTCGTGGTGGTGGCCAACAGTACCAACCTCGTGGCGGTTACTACCAGCCTCACGGTGCGCCGACTGAGCACTACCAACCACGAGGTGGTCCCCAGGGGAGAGGAGGGGGGTCATCTCAGCAGTACTACGGTGGTGGTGGTGGTGGCCGCAGGGGCGGCATGGGTGGTGGACGTGGTGGGCCAGCAATGAGTGGCCCTGCGCCTCCCAGAATAATTCCCGAGCTGCACCAAGCACCACCACAGCCGCCGCCTCAGGTAGCGTACCAGCCCTCTCAGGCAGTTCCAGTTACTGTCTTGTCTGAGGGGGGTTCGAGCTCTTCTTCATCTGTTCAGGTGGAGCAGCAGCTCCAACACATGACACTCCAGGGAGAGGGGTCAAGTAGCCAGGCTATCCAGTTGGCGCCTCCTCCCTCAAGCAAATCCATGAGGTTCCCTCTGCGCCCTGGCAAGGGTACTTGTGGAGACCGATGCATCGTCAAGGCAAACCATTTCTTTGCCGAGCTGCCTGACAAAGACCTTCACCAGTACGATGTAAGTTTATCGGTAATCAGTTATTTTTACATTGAGTACGAGTAAACCGTGTGAGAGTGTATGATAAGTAATGTTTGGTTCATATGTTGAATATTCTGGTGCCAATTATACACTGTGGCAATTTGTTTTATCTTTTTATTGTTGAGTTCTATTGGTGTGAAATTTATATTACCAGGTGTCTATCACTCCTGAAGTGACCTCTCGTGGTGTGAACCGTGCAGTCATGTCAGAACTGGTTACTCTTTATAGGGAGAGTTGCCTTGGTGGTCGCCTCCCGGCTTATGATGGAAGAAAGAGTCTATACACTGCTGGGCCCCTGCCTTTTCAAACTAGGACCTTTGATATCACGCTGTATGATGAAGAAGAAGGTGTAGCGGGAACTCAGAGGTATACACATAGTCCTGATTATTTTTATTGGTAACATAAATGAATTACAAATTTTGAGTACCATCGATTTCGGAAAATTTCGATTTATACCACAACCGATAATTCAGCAGATGTAATTCAGCACTTTAATCTGCGTGTTGAAACCGGTTCTCTCACAGCACAGGTTTACATCTGTGTGTTGAAACCGGCTCTCTCATAACACAGATTTCGTCATGGGTTGTGGTATAAAACAAAATTGTCCGTAATCAATGTTATATCTTTAATTTTATTATTGTGTTTTTGGTAAAGATAAAACAATCAGTAAATATTCAGAATCCTTCTGCTTATATAATGACAGTAAACATATAACTTCTTTTTTAATGTTTGTAGGAGAGAGAGGCTTTTCCGTGTGGTGATCAAATTTGCTGCTAGAGCTGACCTTCACCACCTGGCGATGTTCTTGCAAGGAAGACAGGCCGATGCTCCTCAAGAGGCTCTTCAAGTCCTTGATATTGTTCTCCGTGAATTACCTACTGCCAGGTACTTGACTGATGTGGTGTTTTGATATGTGATTTATTTTATTTTATTGGTTGCTTTATTGTTGACATGGTTAACTGTTGCAGGTACTCCCCAGTTGGTCGCTCATTCTATTCACCAAATTTAGGGAGACGTCAGCAGCTTGGCGAGGGCTTGGAGAGTTGGCGTGGGTTTTACCAGAGTATTCGCCCAACTCAGATGGGGCTTTCTCTCAATATCGGTGAGTCTCAAGTTCTGCTTCTGCTTTCTTTTAGTTAGATCTATTTGGTTACATGTTTTCTTTTGGCACCTGAAAGACAGTCATTGTTATGACTTTCCTATTCTTCATCCTTGAAATTTATTCTTTTATAATTATTTTAATACATCTCTAGAGTACAATCTGTATATATGTAGTGATTTAATTCCAGAGCTTTGATAATGTGCTTCTACTGCTTTCATTGAACAGACATGTCTTCTACTGCTTTCATTGAACCCTTGCCGGTTATAGAGTTTGTAGCCCAGCTTCTCAACAGAGACATCTCAGCTAGGCCATTATCTGACTCTGATCGTATTAAGGTTTATTACTTGTCATAATATCCTTTTCTTAACTTCTCAACAATTAGGGTTTATTACTACTCAGCATGTCGTATTTAAGGTTTATTACTTCTCAACAATTCATGATAATATCCTTTTTTTTAACAAGCATTGGGTTTCTGTGCCTTTTGTAGATCAAGAAAGCATTACGTGGAGTGAAGGTTGAGGTTACACATAGAGGAAACATGCGCAGGAAGTATCGTATTTCTGGCCTAACATCGCAGGCAACCAGAGAATTGACGTAAGAATTACTTTCATCATTATAACATCTTTTGTTCTTGGTAGATCCAATGAGATATAACAATCAGTACTTTTCTAATATCAGTACCTTTTCTAATGCATGGATCAACAGTTTCCCGGTTGATGAGCGTGGGACAATGAAATCTGTCGTGCAATACTTCCAAGAGACTTATGGCTTCAATATCCAGCACACAACTTTACCTTGTCTCCAAGTTGGCAATCAGCAGAGACCAAATTATCTTCCCATGGAAGTATGTATCATCTTACTGATCGTTTTTTGTAATACTCAATAATATGTGTAGTCTAAGGAGCAGTACAACTTGTACAAGTCCTGAATTATATAAGTGTATCTTAGTTTCTTTGGTCTTTTTTGGGTACCATTTGGACTGCACTTGCTGATTCCTTTTTTATATTGCCCGAAGCATTCCTGGGTTACTGGTAATTGTTTTGTTCTAAATTAAACTGATCACTACTTGTGTATTGTAAAACTTCAGGTTTGCAAAATAGTAGAGGGGCAGAGGTACTCCAAGAGACTTAATGAGAAACAGATCACCGCTCTTCTTAAAGTAACTTGCCAACGCCCGCAAGAGCGCGAGCTTGACATTTTGCAGGTACTTGTATTCTTTATAACATTGCAAAACAATTTGTTTTGTTAGCCGTAATAAAGGTTAGTTTGCTATATATCGTACTTTCTGATACACAGCCTAGATTACTTGTTTGATCTTGTTTACCTCTCTGACTTGAACAGACTGTTCAGCACAATGCATATTATAAGGATCCTTATGCCCAGGAGTTTGGTATCAAGATTGACCAGCGTCTTGCCTCAGTAGAGGCTCGTGTTCTACCTCCTCCATGGGTAACATACTATCACATATTATTTGAATTCACTACCCTGACATGTGCTTGGGCACTCCTCTGGGTTGACTTGGTTTAATTTATCTGTATTTTAAACAGCTCAAGTACAATGAGAGTGGTAGAGAGAAGGATTGCTTGCCAAGGGTTGGGCAATGGAATATGATGAACAAGGTATGTTGATTTTGTATAAAAACAAAATTTTCTTTTTAATGTTGTATCTGGAAAAGACTTCTAAATTGGTTGCCCTAATTGTAATATTTGTTGTATTTCAGAGAATGTTCAATGGTGGGAGGGTTAACCACTGGATATGCATCAACTTCTCTCGGAGTGTCCAAGATAACGCTGCTCGTAATTTTTGCCATGAGCTTGCTGTCATGTGCCAAGTTTCAGGAATGGTACGTCCTTGTTGTAATAAACTGTACATTAGCTTAGATGCCAGCTGATATTTTTTGCAGAGAGGCAATACCTTGAGAATGTCGCCTGCAGTTTCTAATAATATTCAGTTATTTTTAAGTGCAAGTATAATTCAGTGTAAGATGTGACTTAATTATTTTCATCTACACATCAAAGGCCCACATCCTTATAAATATCATTCAATTCAAAATTTACCAAGTTTTTCTGTGCAAAACTCAAAAACAGTTTTTTTTGTTTCTTCTTGTTTTTTTTGACTTACCAGGAATTTGCACCTGAACCTGTGTTGCCACCGGTAACTGCACGGCCTGAACATGTGGAAAGGGCTCTGAAGACCCGTTACTCAGATGCCATGAAGGCACTGAAATCTCAAAGCCAAGGCCAAGGCCAAAACAAAGAGCTAGACCTGCTCATTGTCATCTTACCTGACAACAACGGCTCTTTATATGGTATGCTGTTCCTTTTCTTGCTAATAGTGCTTCATGTATAATTCTGGATTAGCACTCCTCATTCTAATATAATTGTTTTATTTTCTTTTCTATACAGGTGACCTCAAAAGAATATGCGAGACTGATCTAGGGTTAGTCTCACAATGCTGCCTGACAAAGCATGTTTTCAAGATGAGCAAGCAGTATCTTGCCAATGTGGCTCTGAAAATAAACGTAAAGGTGTGTGTGCTATATTCTCTGATTTGAATTGTTTCTTTTTTGTCATTTTCTTATTTGACTTGTGTATATGTATTCATTGATAAACTTGGTATGGATAGGTCGGGGGAAGAAACACAGTTCTCATGGATGCTTTGAGAGGGCGGATCCCTCTTGTCAGTGATAGGCCGACAATCATATTTGGAGCAGATGTTACCCATCCCCATCCTGGAGAGGACTCCAGCCCCTCTATTGCTGCTGTAAGCTAATTTACCCTCTAGTAAAATGTTAATTGAGGTCAAAATTCACACAATTGACGGATGGTGAATTCTATTGCACAATAGGTGGTTGCTTCTCAGGACTGGCCAGAAGTGACCAAATATGCTGGTCTGGTTAGTGCACAGGCGCACCGCCAGGAACTCATCCAGGATCTTTTCAAAGTTTGGCAAGATCCTCAAAGGGGCACGGTCACTGGTGGCATGATCAAGTATGTTGACATGCAAATCTTTTTTCTAATTTTTGAAACACGAAATGACTAGTACTAATCATGGAAATAGTAACTTCGGAAAAACTTGTGCTGTTCAACATTTTAGGGAGCTGCTAATTTCTTTTAAGAGGGCTACTGGACAGAAGCCTCAGAGGATCATCTTTTACAGGTGTACTATTTTGTCCATTCGTTCTTCCTTCTTCATTTTAATAACCCAATTGGGGTTCTATCCTTATTGTTTTGTGTTATATATGCAGAGATGGGGTCAGTGAGGGACAATTTTACCAAGTTTTACTGTATGAACTTGATGCTATTCGGAAGGTACTGTTGTTCTTTCCTAATTTTAAAGAAGCACAGTGATTCATAGAAAAATCTCCTACCTTTTGATAAATCATGATTGGTTATATATTTTCTCTTCTATGTCAGGCATGCGCCTCCCTGGAGCCCAATTACCAGCCTCCAGTGACGTTTGTCGTTGTTCAGAAGCGCCATCACACCCGTCTATTTGCCAATAATCACTCTGATCACCGTTCCGTGGACCGTAGTGGAAACATACTACCTGGTTAGTTTTCTAAACCAAGATTTCTTTCAGTTAGTGTTGATTTTTTATGGTGAGTGGTACAACACCTCCTGCACTGAGAAACCTGGTTCTGTCAAGTCAATCCTGGATTGTTAAGCTTTTTGTATTTATGTTTGAATTTCAGGCACGGTTGTG
>JAJGRW010000229.1:978923-1023277 GCA_025461045.1 Carex parvula | reverse complement strand
CGAGCAGGATTCACTAGACACTTTTTCTACGTTAGATGATATCATGGGGATGTCATGTTTTTGTATTGAAAACCGTTACATTTACATGGAAATTATAGCATTCAGTTGAGGTTAAATTTATGCTCATTAATTGAATTGAATGCTTTTATTTCTTCTTTAATTGCAAAGGGAGGGTCTTTCGTTTGATTTTTAGATTGCTTGGTTGTTTTCCTTGAATTTATTTATAATAGACCGCTATAAGGTGAAATTTCTTTTAGTGATAATATAAGAGTAATAGCAAATTTGTTGGGTTCTTGTTATTTTCCTTTTTAATTAGATTACAATACCTTTGTGAGATGGTTCACTTCTGTGTATATTTTTATGGGAAAATTTCTAGTGTGCCTATACAAACTTTCAAGGGTATATATAGAAGGAGAGCAGATGGTTTTGAAATGAAAGGGTATATATAGTGTCATTTGATATTTAAAATTTCTAAATAAAATGTTAAATAAATAAAAGTGGATCGAAGAAAGAATGTTTAGTTTTCACGAGGATATTGAATATTATGACATTGTTATGGAGCACTTGAGAGTAGTCCGATGGCATCGGACCTACTCTGGTTCGATGGGTTAATCACCGTCGATTTGCTTAAGATTCGTGCAGAACGCTTTAAATATCGTGTGCATCTGTTTCAATTTTCGTGCGCACAAATCTTAAATTAGATCGGACGGTAATCATGCTCATTGAACCTAAATTAAGTAGGTATGATGGGCATCGCACCTACTCCCGTTCTCGTTATGGAGATATTGGCTATTTAGAAAATTTGTATGGGTACACTAGAAATTTTCTTTAGCCTTTTTAATTAGGTGGAATTTGATCTATTTTTTTAGAACTTTTGTGGTTATAATTTCATGAAACAGCAGGCATGATCAATATAGTGTAAATATCATGCATATTAAATAATGGGATTTGGTGCATGTTTCATCATTTATCAGGTGATTTATATTTTTCAATGATTTAAAATTAACAAAGATGAAGACATCTCATTCATTAAATTAAACTCTCTTCAAACAAATGAAAGAAACGTTAATACATGCCACTCAAATGTTTAGTTTCATCTTGTAACTTCAAATCAAAAATTATTATTCATATCCTCCTTGCAATTTTCGACTTGCATTGTGGCAAGGAATAAATAGTTCATTTATTATATATGAATAAAAATATGTACAATCCTTCCTTTAATTTTATGTAGCAATTTATCTTATGAGATTATTTTGACGAAAAGAGTGAGGATATAGTAATAATGCATATTACGGATTGGTCCGTAACTGTTAAACATAATATCCATATAAAAATGTACTTAAAGATCAAATTATATAGTTTCCAGAATTCTTTTACTTTTTTTAAATAGATAAAAATCACTAGTCTGCGGATAGTCCAGAATTTTTAAATCAAATAGTTTTCCCTATCTAATTAGTAAACAAATTTAAAAAATATAAAACTTAGTAAATGCATTTATAAATAAAAAATATGTTATACTGTTCAGATCGACTATTTAAGTTTTAAATGTAAAAATATGAGTCTATAATAAAAACCACCCTGTAATATTGTAATATACATATTATTACCAAAGCTAGCCTCACAGATTTTTTTATACCCTCAATTAATAAAAATATTAGAAAAATGTACTCAGTTTTTTTTTTTTTTTAAAACTGCCCAAACTGCCAGGCGGTCCTTTATGGAGTGAACGCTAGGTAACCTAACTGTTCCGGTTTTTTTTTGTTTAAATTGACGAATAATTGAGTAGTGAAATTATTCATCAATTAATATTTTAATATTCAATATCAAAGGATAATATAAAATCCTGACTAAATGACATAGCATAACATAAAACACTGTATTAGTTCAATTAAAAAAAATGAGGAGCATTCTTCTTTCAGACAGATATCTATATGCATTCACCAAATAATTGTACACAGTTTACTGTATGATCCGTGTGTGATAAAATAAATAAAATCTTTTCCACGTCATCGATCAGTGGTCTTCCTGTTGCAATGCATTTTTATCTATTTTTTTGTAAGTCATTCTCTCGTTTCTAAAACACCTAAGGTTGTACATGTACCTTATCTGAGACATCTCTCGTAAAATAGGCGAGGCTAGGAACAAGGGATAAGGCAAGAGACACGATATATTCATTGAAAACACGAAAAATGACGCAGACAACTTCAAACAGGCGTATCTCGGAGCTTTGAGTGTCTGATTTCAGCATATGACCACTTTCGGAAAGACAACGGAATAAGATATTGATGTCTAAACCCATAGCATTTGTCAGAATTTCAGAATTACAAAAAAAATAAAGGAAAGAGCCTTAAACATTGAGTTGAAAATTCTGATTAAGTTTTTTTGTGGTCTAATTTTCGATTTTTTTTTGTCCTTCACCATACTTTTTTCTTAGTCATTGTTTATGTAAATGTATAAAGTCTCAAATCTAGGGTTTTTAATTTATTATATTTTTAATTTTTTAAACAATGTCCATTTAAATGTATAAAGTATCAAATTTAGAGTTTTTTTTTGTATATTTTCATTTTCTAGTTCAAATTTATTAATGTAATGTTTTCATTTTGAAATTTAGTTTAGTGTTTTTGGTATTCAGATGTAGGATATGTTATTAAAAAAAAGACAATCGATGAGATTTAGTTTAGTGTTTTATAAAAAATTGTTTAGTGTTTTCATTTTGAGATTTTGCAAAAAAAAAAAAATCCACAGAGGGACCGCCAGATAACTTGTCGGCTGGGAAGCAGTTTTAAAAATCAATAAAAAATTGAGGGCATTTTCCTATTTTTTTTATTGAGGGTATTAAAAAAACGCCGAAAAACATTATGAAGGGCTTAACCTCCAACTTTATTACAAAAACATAATTTTCATGAAAATGTACTTCTAAAAACAAAAATTTTGATATATTTTATTTAAAAAATTACTATTTTTAGATAGGTGACAATCACTTCACTTATCTAAAAAGTGCAAAAATATTACAAAAATATAAAATTTAATCGCCAAAATATATTTTTATGTGAAAATTATATTGAGCAATTCATATTGACTTATTATATTTTAAAAATAGAAAAGATAAATTAATAGTTCAAACCGATATGAACTTTGTAAATAGCAATTGCCTCTCGCTATCTAGCAATTATATTTTATGAGATTTGTTTGACACGCAAAAACAATGAATGTTTGACACGCAATCATACTGTGTACATTTCATGTGAAATGTGAAGAGTAGAACTAGGGTGCTCCTAAGCTCACCAAGCCCTTCGTGAGCGCGACTCTAAAACCTATCGAATTGACTTCAAACGACATTTTCAAACAGTTAGATGTTCAATCTATATTAAAATGTGCTTGGAGACCAAATTTTACATTTTTTGAAATTTTTTTACTATTTATTAAGATGGTTTGAAATCGCTGTTTTTATTAAAATTCTGTACCATTGGAAAACAGCGATTTTCAAACCATCTTAATAAATAGTAAAAAAATTCCAAAAAATATAAAATTTAGTCTCCAAGCACATTTTAATATAGATTGAACATCTAACTGTTTGAAAATGTCGTTTGAAATCAATTTGATAGGTTTTAGAGTCGCGCTCACGGAAATACTTGGTGAGCTTAGGAGCACCCTAGTTCTACTCAAATGTGAATGCACTACAGCGAAGTAGGTAGGAAAAATATGATACGCTACTTGTGTTCTCGTACTATTCATAATTTAAAAAATTAAATGCTCCATAACAACCTTCATTGTTTCATTTTTTAGTTGCTCTCGTCAGAGTTGCCATTTTGCCTTTTTTTAGTGCTCCCACAGTTTTCGGAGTCCATATCCTCGACGGTACCGTAAAAGATTCCCATTTACAATTAGCTGTTTACGGTTGAGATTAACTCTCAGCCGATTTGGGATTCGGGCTGACTGAGGGGGCAGTATTATTGTGCTTTGAGATTCGTGCCAATTTAAAAAGAACGGTCCAGATCAAGTAATTGTAAAAGATTCCCTATTACGGTACCGTCGGTGATATGAATTCCAGTTTTCGTCGGAAAAACCAATGGGAACGCCAGTATTGACTTAATCCTAGATATAAACCAATTGCTTTGATTATACATTACTTCATCTTGCGGGTTATAGTACGACCTGCAATGACTCGCCACAGTGATCTTTATAAAAGAATGTATTCAGCGAGTAGGTCTATTTCTTGAAAGAACAAATTAAAGGCGCCGTGGCGCTCCATTGGTCTCATATTATGCAGTTATGCACAGAGAAACTTTTCATAAAGACCCTTAAATTTTCATAATTTAGATAAAACATAGTAGCGGAGCGAATTTTTTTATTAAATTTTAGACGTGCATAATAATATTTCAAAACAGTGATTTAACTAAAATATATAATAGTAAAAAATGAGATATATTTTGCTTCAGAAGCATAAATGAATATTTATAGAAGTAACAATTGTACCACTTGGAAGGTAATTTTTAGAAAATATAATTCTTTTTGTCATATTTTGTTAATACTCACTTTAAAACATTCAGAAAAAACAAAATATAAGAAATTATTGAAATTAAGTTGCAATAATTTGAAACGGGAGGTAGTCCAGTTGGCTAAAAAAAAAGTCCTAGGACTGTTGATTACCCAAAGGTCAAGAGTTCGATTCCCTCTCACGACTTCTCAGCTTCTGCGAAGGTTTTTTAAAAAAAAAAGTTACAATAATTTTTTTAAATACCACAACACTCCAAATTTTTCTAGAATATTTAAAAAAATTACAAACATGGCAAAACGTTTTTTGTATTTATAAAATATTTACCGAAGGCCTATATGAATTATTGAGACTAGACTAATATTTTTATTATATTTTGTAAATACTCGAACAAGTTAAAAAAAATACAAAGCTTACAAAATTACTGATATTAAAATACAACATGTTTTTTTAATAACACGACACTCTAAATTTTAGAACAATGTACCAGTGTTGTAAAAAACGTCTGTTTAAGTCAATTAATCGGCTGTTTGTCGTTGGCGGTGACCAAACTATCACAAATGTTCCCAACTAATCGGCCAATTATTTCTGATTATAAACGATTTTTTTTATTATTCCCAATTAATATATCCATCCGACAACCGTATACCGTTATTTACAACACTCCAATAGACAAAAGTTATTTCTCCATCAAAAGAGTTTATGTATATAAAACATATTCCGAGGACTTATATGAAAAATAAAGCTCTTTATACATAGAGCGCCGCCACCTTTTAGGTCACACTTTCGTCACTTCTAGAGAGACTTAGAAATCTCCGCTCTCTCTCTCTCTCTCTCCCTTCAATCTCGCTTCTATAATCGCAGTAAAGAAGGTACTTTTCTTTCTTTAGATCTGATTTCCTTTTCTCTAAAAAAGGTAAATCTTTTCTTCGTATTTATCGTATAAATTTTATCGTCTTGCTCAATCTGATTTTGGAAGGAGGGTAGGTATGATTTCTTTACTCTGGTTCTTTTCTAGGGTTTTAAACCTAAAATCATAGGAGTTTTAAATGGATTTGTGTTTGTTTTCTCCCTAAAGTTGTAATCTTTTTGCATGAATCGCTGTTTAGGTCCGATCTACACTGTGGTCTACATTTGTGGATTTTTCTCTATAATTGAATTTCATATTTCTCACCTCCATTTATTTGTTGATTGCAAAATCGGTCTTTAGAAAAGATGAATTATGGGTATTTTATCAAAATTTCAATAGGAGCCTAGTGGGTAGAAACTAGAAACCAACAAGATTTTATAGAGATTGTTATCAACTCAGCCATTAAACCCTCACTCAATAGAGAGAAAATGTAACATAATTGGGAAAATATTATGAAATTAGTGATCAATTATGAATAAATTATTGTAGGATTTACTGTCTATTTACCAGTAATGGAGCTTCGAGTGAAGGGTAAAAGAAACCTTGTGCGTACCTTTCTCATAATGCTCCACAAATTAACATTGCCCAAATTTTCATCAGAACAGAAAGCCTCAATTTTGTTCATCAGTGAAATTTTAATGGCATATATCCCCACTAGAAATTATCTTAATTTATTAGGGCTTTTTTTTCAGAATTTTTTATTTATAGAAATAATAATAAAATTATTTATGGTTCATAGATAAAATTACATGGGTATTTTGATTTGGTAGAAAGAACCGGAAAAAGTTTCGGTGCCTTTAGAAAAAAAAAGTTCTAAAGAAACCGAAAAATTATTAGCAGACCTTTCTAAGGGACAGAAAAATAATTTCAGTTTCTTTAGAAGGGACTGAAAGATTATTTTTGGTTTTTTATACCGAATCAAAATACCCATGTAATCCGTTTATAACTCTATCATATTATTTATATCAACAAAATATACTGGTATTTTTTTTGGGGAATAGTAAATTTTGGATTTAACTTTTCTTTTGTGAAATTTCAGCTCTTTCTTTAATTAATGATTTACCTTTTGTTTTCTGAATAGGTTCAACAAAATGTCTACGTTTGCTCTTGGTACCAGTCTTGCTTCTGTACCATGCAATGGATTCTTCACAACTACCAACAAACCCAATTTATCTCCCTGCATAATCTCCTTTTCCGAAACAAAACCAAAACTGGCAAGTCTCAAAATGACCAAATCGCCCCACGTGCCTCAAGCAACCTACAAGGTGAAACTCATCGATTCAGAAGGCAAGGAGCAAGAATTCGAGGCACCTGACGATGCTTACATCCTTGACTCAGCAGAGTCAGCTGGCATTGAGCTTCCATACTCTTGCCGTGCCGGTGCGTGCAGCACCTGTGCAGGTAAGCTTGTAGAGGGTCAGGTTGACCAGTCAGACGGGTCGTTCCTTGATGATGGGCAGGTGGAGAGCGGTTATGTGCTCACTTGTGTCTCGTATCCTAAGACGGATTGCGTGATTCATACTCACAAGGAAAGTGATCTTTACTAGGGTTTTGAGAGAGAGAGAGATGTTAGTGAGAGGATTTTGGTGTTTCTTAGCATTGAGAAAATTGTGGATGTGGCATTAGAAAACTCGATGGTGAATAAAATTGCTGTTGTGTTGGTAACACGGTATATGGTGTTTTTATTAATTTTTGGGTTATTTTTCATTGAATTGTTCGGTAAGGTTAGAAACCATAAGTGTACCAATTCCCCAACGTCCTTGCATCTCTGCTATTTGATTTTTTATAGCTCAACATTTGTTGATTTTCGAGATGAATTCTCTTGAATTTCTATCTTGAAAAAACAGCACAGGTGCACAATTCTGTAGTGGTTTTTAGTTGGTTCTATTGCTATCTTGGGATTCCTCTTAGAATATAAATCCATTGAAACATATCATATGTTTTGAAACTATAAAATGAATCGTTTTTTTTTTTATTACTGGTAAATTTATTCTCATGTTTGTCTATTAGTTGATAGATTGGTCGATTTTGTCACCTGTGAACGGATGTTATTTCTCAGTGGTTACATTTTTTATTTAATATGTTCATATTTTTCAAGGAGAATTCTAAGAGATGACTAGTCCTTGGTCCAACTCTTGCTTTTGGTCAATTACCAGTAATGTTATAATATGATTATGAGTTTGTGTAACACTCATACCTACTAATTTAATGCCATGTCAACGGATAAATAACACCGGAGTCATGAAGTACATGTTATTGTTATGACCTTTCTGGTTTGTATGCATGTATTAGATAGTGCCAGTTAGGGGTGAAAACGGGTCGGATATTATCTGATTGAATTCAGATCCGTATTCAAAAATTAGATATGGATATTTGATAATATTTGTGCGGATAGTGGTACGGATATGATTTTGAATTTTAATTATCCGTATCCGAACAGTAGATATATACCATATAGTTTAATATATATAATAAAAATATTTATGTATATATCTACAGATATTTGATTTTCGATCCGTATCTGTATGTAACCATCTAATATCCGATCCGTATCCATATCCGGAAAAACAAACAGATGCGAATAAGGTTTTACCACTATCCGATCTGTTTACAGTGTAATTTTAGAAATTAAGAGTTGGTTTGGGTTTGCAAGCATATAGCATTAGATAGTGAAAATTCACATGTAATCTGAATCATTCATCAAGTCGAAGATAAAGAGGAAGTTCTGGAGATGTTGAAAGAAATTATGATACCACATGACTTTGTCCAGCCAAAAATTATCTGATCTAATTTCACTAGGCTAGAGGAAAAGGAAACCAGTACCAGAATATTGTGAACATTGAAGATGATAAGCAGTTTTTGTAAAAAAATTTATAAAATTGATATTATGTACTGCATAACAACTTCTTGATAAATATTGAAACAACTTGTAATCAATTCTGAAAGCATATTATGACTCAGAGAATACTTGCATTTGTACCAGAAAACAAACAATGCTGATACCATATTACCAAATGAAAGTAGATCAGAAAAATGAACAATGTTGCTCTATTACCATAATTTTGCCATAATCCCAAATATCTACTACCAACTATCATTTCCAAATATATATCACTTGTGTTTACAAAACAGGTGAAGATGTTAGCACCCCTAAAAGATACTAGACTAATGCTTGTATGCTTTCTTCTCCAAGAATCTAAGTGCAGAAATTTAAGTGGATGAATATAATAACCTGATTAAGTGCAGAAAAAAGGAAAATTACAAAGAATTTAAGTGCAGAAATGTTAAACTTTGATAATAAAATTTTCAAAGTGGATGAATATAATAACCTGATTAAGTAGTTCAGACTAAGTTTGAACCAACCTCACCAAGTTTCTTGTGACGGCCTTTTGATTCAATTGGGAACCATTTAAGTTTTAAATTTCGATCAACTCGGTCTAATCAGTTTTAAATTTCTAAACTGAATCAAACCGAACTATTAAATTGGTTTTTAAAATGAACTGAACCGATTCATTTAACAGAAAAACCGAACCGTTTAAATCGAACTCTCTTGACTCAATTTGAAAAAAATTAAACCGGATCCAATAACTACTCAGATGATGCATTGGCGTTGCTAAAAATAATCCATTCCTACGGTACCGAACCATGTACAGTACTCTCAGATTAGAATTTAGAGAGTACGTTTTGAGATTCGTGCCGGTGGATTAAAACGAACAACTCAGATCTCATTCTACTCAGTACGGTATTGCACTGGCACTGAATTCATGTTTGCGTGAGTTCAACTGTTCAAGAGCACCCCTTTGCGAACCCTAAACCCCAAATCCTCTTTCTTCTCTAGACCGATCAATGCTAGGGATTGCTAGACCCATCCTTCCCTTGATGCTCTGCTTTACCTGAGGTTTTTTTTTTTTTTTAATTTCTCTTATATATCTGTGGTTAATTGTTAAATTTTAATTCTATTTAGATGCTCTAGAACTGATATAAAGCTGTCTTATAGTACATGAATCTTATGGTACATTTAATTAGTGGCTGTATAAATTAAGATGCTCCTTCTAATTGCTTGTTAAATTCATATTCCTTAGGGTGTGTTTGGGTGCCAAGGAATAGTAGGGTTAGTTGGGTTAGCGACTATTCCACGTTTGGTTGAAAAATAACTATTCTCAACACTTGGGTTAAAGCTCGGGTTAGCCGCTATTCCGCTAACTCATTGAAATGTTGGGTTAGCGGCTATTCTGAATTCGGGGTTAGCACGCTATTCTCACTAACCTCACTCTCAATCCTAATGTACGCTATTCTCACTAACCTCACTTCTAAAATAGCCAATATACCCATGGAAACACTATAATATTTCATCACCTTATAATTAGTTTGCAACTGACTATTGCAAGATTAAAATTATAAAATTGTACAACAATTCAAAATAAAATTACTTACTGGAATAAAAAAAATATAAAATTAATCGAGAAATAATTACAAAAATTATTAATGTGACAAAAAAAATCATTTTTATAATTACATGATGAAAATGCTGTTAGTAATCATAGAAAATCAACTTAAAGATATTGACAAAGTAGTTATTACTTCATGCAGCGCAAGAATCTTATACAACGTATTTTAACTTAATTGTTTATGCGCTGCATGGAGAAAAAAACCACTCTGTCAATACAATACTTTACCCCCACCCCCACTTCAACCAAAATATCTAAAGGTCAGACCCGTCCATTCCTCTGAGGTAAAAGAATATTTTTGTTGCGATCCGAACCGTCCGATCAGAATCCGGACCAATCATTTCTTTAATATTCGTGCGAACTATAATCCAACGGTCCATATGTAAAGATAAATATTCTGTTACCTTATATGATATGAATTCCAGGGGGTTAGGGTTTTTGTTCTTCATAAGCCGCAAACGCAGAGAGAGAGAGAGAGAGGCATCGCTAGCATTTTTCCTTTCGTCTAAAAAAAAAGGTAAATCTGTTCTTCGTACTTACCTAAGTCTGGTGTTTTTCTAGGGTTTTAAACCTAAAATTTTAGGATTTCTTGAACGGATTTCTGTTTGTTTTCTCCCTAAAGTTGTAATCTTTTTGTATGAAATAATGCATTGATGATTTTCGCCAAAGTAGTATCTGATAAAAGAAATTGTGCTTGGGTACTATAGTAGGATTTGGTTTTACTGCGAAGAAATTGAATTGACTTAGGGTTTGATTAAAATGGGTCGAATTGGGTTACCAAATCATTTCCTTTTGTCATTTTATTGATCCCTGTTGAAAGTGTTTCATTTCAATAAAACATTTTTGGTATTCAACATAAAATAGGATCCAATAGTGAAATTCGGACCCGTTAGCCATGGCTAGAATTTTTCAAGCTGTGTACATCTTTTCTCTTATTCATTCCCTATACAATTTTAAGAGACACCTCCATTTAAAATAAAGGGTATATTTGTCAATTCAAATTTTATAATAACTAAATAAAAATGTTAAGTAGATAAAAGGGGATAGAAGAGATTATGTTAAATTATTATGGGGATAGTGACTATTATAGTATTTTCATGGGTAAATTGGCTATTATAAAAAATTTAGATGGGTACACCAGAAATTTTTCCTAAAATATTTACCCCTTTAAACTCTCACTCAATAGAGAGAAAATGTAAAATAATTGTGCAAATTTATGAAATTCCTTTTCAATTATGAATAAATTATTGTAGGATTTACTGTCTATTTACCAGTAATGGAGCTTCGAGTGAAGGGTAAAAGAAACCTTGCGCGTACCTTTCTCATAATGCTCCACAAATTAATATTGCCTAAGTTTTCATCAGATCAGAAAGCCTCAATTTTTGTTCATCAGTGAAATTTTAATGGCATATATCCCCATTAGAAATTATCTTAATTTATTAGGGCTCTGTTTTTTTCAGAATTTTTTATTTATAGAAATAATATTAAAATAATATAGAGTTCCAGATGGATTACATGGGTACTTTGATTCAGTTGAAAGAACTGAAATTGTTTTAAAATTCTGAAAGGTACGCACGTGCTAATTAAGAAGAAGCTAATTTAATTATTCACATTCCCGATAAAGCACTAAAACTGAGTAAATTTCTATCTTGTATTTGTATAGGTTTATTGCATTGAATTTTGAGAGGAAAATTCTCAGTAGAGCCTGAATTAAACCTTAAAGAAGCACAAACCAAATTATAATTAGGGGTCCTACAGAAAATTGAAATATTGTTTATCAGTACCAGTATAATTTCCTATGCTGGAACCATTGTGTTGTGAAAAAAGCCGAAACCTTTGTACCAGTTTTTAAATAATCAACATTTACCCAAGTGCTAATCAAGAAGTTTCTTCTAATTATTTGAATTCCCAATAAAGCACTAAAACAGAGTAAAATTTTTTTATCTTGTAGCTTGAAGTCATGGTCAAAGAAATTGAAAATCAAGAACAGGAATCGGAGTCAGAACCTGAATCCGAATCTGAAGGAGAGGATGAGAAATTATCAACTGAACCCTCGAAAAATGCAATATACAACTCGGAGGCCCTTTTGGAGAAAATCGAAGACATTGCTTGGCCAAAAAAAATCGATTGGATTCATAAGCTCACAATAGATCACCCACAAGCGGAGAAAGTTGACGTGGATGATGACCTGGCACGTGAGCTGGCGTTCTATACCCAAGCCCTAGACAGCACCAGAGTGGCGTTCTCGAAATTTCAGAAATTTGGCGTGCCATTTCTTCGGCCACCAGATTACTATGCTGAGATGGTGAAATCTGATTCTCACATGTTGAAAATTAAAGATAAATTATTGTATGAGAAGAAAATGATCGAGGAGATGGAGGAGAGGAGAAAGATGAGAGAGAATAAGAAAATATCTAAACAGGTACAGCATGAGAAACTTAGAGAGAGAGAGAAGTCAAAGAAAGATGAGATTGAGTCGGTGAAGAAATGGAGGAAGCAAAGAGAGAGAGACGGGTATGTAAAGGGCGAAAAGGGGAATAATGAGGTTTTTGGGTTTGAAAAGGGGGACGATGTGTTTGATAAAGTGAGAAAGAAGAGGCCAGGTGTGGCACCTTTTGACAGGTCGGGTGGTAAGAACAAGGGTAAGGGTAGTAGTAAGGGTAGAGAGAGAAGGGATTCGAAATTTGGGTTTGGAGGAAGAAAGGCTTTGAAAAAGCAAAATACGGCTGAGACCACAAATGATTTTAGAGGGTTTCGCAAAGGAGGAGATACTGGTAGTAATAATAAGAAGAGAAAGAGGTTTTAATTTAACTTTAGTTTTGAATCAGAATTAGGTTATGTTTTGTTATGAATTTAGAGAGAGATTTGATTGGATGTTGTGCTTGTAGTATGCATTTTTGTTATCTGTTATTTATCATGGATTAAGTTTTTACTGGAGCAGTTTATTTTTGTTCTGTTATTTATACTGGTTCTATGATATAATCTTGTCTGCTACAGACATATACTGTACTGGTACGTATGGGACCTACCTGCACTGCAGGAATAGTAATAAGTTTCACGATATTTAAAATTAGATTCGGATTGATGTTTAATATGGATATATATTTTTAATAATGTAAACAATAATATATCAAAATGTTAATGTTGTTATAAAAAGTACTGAAAAAGAATAATAGGTGTTGTAAATCAAATTTAATATGATTTATGTGGATGTACAATTTATTGCCCCACTTCTTCCACTACTCCACTACTATGGACATTCATTTTCTTCTTTATTATTGTAACATATCTTTCTAGCCTATAAATAGAGGCTTTGTAAAAGCAAGAATGTACATACAATTAGAAGAGAATAAAATTCTGTTATTGCTCTCTCTTTCTCTCTTGTTATTTACTTACTTTTGTTGCAACTTCATTTTAATTTTACAACACGTTATCAGCACGAATTGCTCGGAAGAAGTTGCAAAGTAATTATGTAAGTAATTTATACGATTGATTATTATATCTTTCATTAATTTAAATTTCATTTGAATTTTTTTATTATGTTTGTTTTAGTTTGTAAGAATCATTCCTTGAAGTGAATGATGGAATAATAACCTGAAGTTATTATCAAAACTAATTGTTTATCAAGAACCTGAAGTTCGTATACTCGAATATAATAATAAGAATAATAACATGAAGTTATTATGATAATTGTTTAGAACCTGAAGTTCTATTTGAAATTTTAATATAAAATTAATATAATAACCAGCAGTTATTATAGGCCACTGGATGAATAATAACCTGAAGTTATTCCCAATTAAAACCTGAAGTTTTATTAGAAATTTTCATATAAAATCAATATAATAACTAGAAGTTATTATAGGTCATTGGATGAAAATATAACCCGAAGTTATTTCAAATTAAATTTTACATAGCGCAGTCAAGAAATTTAATAACTAGAAGTTATTAAATAAGTATTTTATTATAACCTGAAGTTATATAATATTAACCTGAAGTTATTAATACATTTAAATTTATTTATTTATTTATGCAATTTACATATTCTTTTATTTATATTTATTCATCTCCCTTTTCACAACCTTAAGTTATGATATTAATACCTAGTTATGGCATTAATAACCTGAAGTTATGATATTAATAATCTGAAATTATTAATACGTATCTATTTTGTAGTACATATGACAAATCTCACAAAGTTTGAATTTATCTTTTTTTTCATTTATCATAACTCGAAGTTATGATATTAGTAACCTGAAGTTGTATTTTGTTATAAATACGTATTAATGAAAAATGAAAAAGAAAAACATCTTGAAGATGTTTGTTACAGATGTGGGATGACAAATCATTGATTGCGTACCTGTCGTACGCCCAAGCATTTTGTAGGGCTTTATCAAGCCTCAATTAAGAAAAAAAAAAAAGAAGAGAAAATGTGGAAACTAAAATGACCCCGAATATGAATGCCATATAGATACACATTTTGATATACCAGATTTCTTTCATAATGTGGATAAAGAAATATATACTTTACTAAGGGAGAAAATATAATGTAGAAGTTTATGTTTATAAAAGTTTAGTTTACATTTTAATTTTTATATTGTATGCAAATAAAATTAATGAATAAAGGAAGTTTATTTTTATTTTTATTTATTCTTGCATTCTTTTATTTTAAAGGAAATGACTGACGCAATGGTAAGTAAAGAAGATCCATGCTTAGTAGACAGCGGAACAACAAATACCATATTGAAAAGTAAGAAATATTTTTCACAATTGCAACTTGGTGAGACTAATATCCACACTATATCTGGCACAACTAATTTAATTGAAGGCTCCGGAAGAGCTTGTATTTTGTTACCTGAAGGAACTAAATTAATAATAGATGATGCATTATATTCGAGTAGATATAGAAGAAATCTACTAAGTTTTAAAGATATTCGAAAGAATGGTTATCATATTGAAACTATGAATGAGAGAAATTGTGAATATCTTCATATCACATCTATTAAAAATGGCTAGAAAATTATAATGGAAAAGATGCAAGCATTATCTTCTGGACTATATGGTACTTATATAAGTATAATAGAATCAAATATGGTTACTAACCAGAAGTTAGTTGATCCAAAGTTATTTACTTTGTGGCATGACAGATTGGGTCATCCAGGAAATATAATGATGAGGAGAATAATTGAAAGTGCAAATGGGCATCCCCTAAAGGACCTGAAGATCCTATTATCAAAAGAATTGACATGCGAAGCATGCTCTCTTGGAAAACTAATTACTAGGCCATCTCCAAATAAAATTGGACCTGAAGCTCCTTCATTTTTAGAAAGAATTCAAGGAGATATATGTGGGCCTATTACACCTCCATGTGGACCATTTAGATATTTTATGGTGTTAATTGATGCATCAACACGCTGGTCACATGTGAGTTTGTTAGCAACAAGAAATGTTGCGTTTGCTAGACTATTAGCACAAATTATCCAATTGAGAGCTCATTTTCCGGATTATCAAATTAAAAGAATCCGGCTTGATAATGCAGGAGAGTTTACTTCTCAAACTTTTAATGATTATTGCATGTCTATTGGAATTACGGTAGAACATCCAGTGGCCCATGTTCATACACAAAACGGTCTAGCAGAATCGTTGATTAAAAGGTTGCAATTAATTGCTAGACCTTTACTTATGAAATCTAGTTTACCGTCTACTGCATGGGGACATGCCATATTACATGCTGCTGCACTAATTAGGTTAAGGCCAACTGCAGATCATAGGTATTCCCCATTACAATTGGTCTCTGGAAGAGAACCAAATTTGTCCCATCTAAAGGTATTTGGTTGTGCAGTATATGTTCCAATTTCTCCTCCACAACGCACAAAAATGGGACCTCAAAGAAGGTTGGGAATTTATATTGGTTTTAACTCTCCTTCTATTATTAAATATTTAGAACCATTAACAGGAGATGTTTTTACAGCAAGATTTGCTGATTGTCATTTTAATGAATCAATATTCCCAAACTTAGGGGAAGAAAAACCAAAGCTGGATAAACAAGTAACTTGGAATTCATCGTTATCTTATCTTGACCCCCGAAGTGGTCAATGTGAACTCGAAGTTCAAAAGATTATAAATTTGCAAAGAATTGCAAATGAATTGCCTGATGCATTTACAGATACAAATAGAGTTACTAAATCGCATATTCCAGCTATAAACGCACCTGCTCGAATTGACATTACAAAATATCTAATGAATATAATGTGCGTAGGAAACGTGGAAGACCACTTGGTTCTAAGGATGTAAATCCACGTAAAAGGAAAGAGCAGAATAAAGCAGTTGGTCCAACCCCAGAAGAGGTTGATGGTAAAACTCCTGAAGAAGTTAATAAAACTCCAGAAGAGATTAATGGTAAAACTTCTAAAGAAGTTGATAAAACTCTAGAAGAGATTGATGAATTTCCAGAAGAAACTCAGGTACCTAATGATTATGAGATCTCAATAAACTATGTACAGAATGGTACAATATGGAACCGGAATGAAACATGTGCTGATGAAATTTTTGCATATGCTATAGCAAGTGATGTCCTAAATGAGGAAGATAATGTGCCAAAAACTCTGGAAGAGTGTAGATATAGAAATGATTGGCCTAAATGGAAAGATGCCGTACAAGCTGAATTAAGTTCATTAGAAAAACGACAAGTATTTGGACCTGTAGTCCAAACGCCCAAAGATGTTAACCCAAACAAATGGGTATTTGTTATAAAAAGAAATGAGAAAAACGAGATTGTGAGATATAAAGCAAGGCTAGTGGCACAAGGTTTTACACAAATACCTGGAGTCGATTATGAAGAGACGTATTCACCTGTAGTGGATGCGATAACTCTCAGGTTTCTAATAAGTCTCACTGTTACAGAAAATCTAAAAAATGCGACTTATGGATGTCGTAACAGCATATTTATATGGTTCACTTGATAGTGACATATACATGAAAATCCCTGAAGGATTGAAAATGCCTGAAGCACATAAATCAATACCTAGAGAAATGTACTCTATAAAATTAAGAAGATCTTTATACGGACTAAAACAATCAGGCCGAATGTGGTACAATCGATTGAGTGAGTACCTTCTAAAAGAAGGATATAAAAATAATATAATCAGTCCGTGTGTTTTTATTAAAAGATCAAATCTAGGTTTTACAATCATTGCAGTGTATGTTGATGATTTGAACATTATTGGATCTCCTGAAGAGATTGAGAATACTGCAAAATTGTTGAGAAATGAGTTTGAAATGAAAGACCTTGGTGTAACTAAATTTGTCTCGGCCTGCAGATCGAGCATCTAAATAATGGAATATTTGTCCATCAATCAAATTATGTTGAAAAAGTACTAAAGAGATTCAATATGGATAAAGCTCATCCTTTGAGCACACCAATGGTCGTACGATCGCTAAATGCAGAAAATGAACCTTTTCGCCCGCAAGAAAATAATGAAAAAGTGGTTGGTCCTGAAGTACCATACTTAAGTGCAATCGGGGCATTATTATATCTTGCAAATAATACAAGACCCGATATCGCATTTGCAGTAAATATGTTAGCAAGATATAGTTCCAAACCAACCAGAAGACATTGGAATGGAATTAAACACATATTTCGATATCTCTGCGGAACTAGAGATATGGGGTTATATTATCAAAAGGATACAAAATCAAAATTAATTGGATATGCAGATGCGGGATATTTGTCGGATCCACATAAAGCACGATCCCAAACGGGATATGTATTCACTTATTGTGGAGCCGCAATTTCATGGCGATCAACAAAACAAACTCTTACGGCAACATCATCAAATCATGCCGAGCTGATCGCCTTATACGAGGCAGGTCGAGAATGCGTTTGGTTACGGTCAATGATCCAAAATATTCAAGAAGAATGCGGGCTTGAAAACATCAAGGAAAACCCTACTCCGCTGCATGAAGATAATGCAGCATGCATTGCACAAATCAAAGAAGGATATATCAAAGGAGACCGGACGAAACATATTGCGCCAAAGTTCTTTCAACACATGACCTACAAAAGGAAGGCATAATCAATGTTTGCCAAGTCCGATCAATCGATAATTTGGCAGACCTATTCACAAAATCTTTGCCGACGAAGATTTTTGAACAACTCAGAAAGAAGATAGGTCTACACCGATTGAAGAATATTCAATGATATCTAAATGAGGGGAAGCGTTATACGCACTGTACTCTTTTTCCCTTAATCAAGTTTTTATCCCAATGGGTTTTTCTTGATAAGGTTTTTAATGAGGCAGTACACGGTCCGGAAGTATCGTGTTAATATTGATCCTGAAGTATCATATTAATAGCGTATAATGAAAGATGAACATCCAAGGGGAAGTGTTGTAAATCAAATTTAATATGATTTATGTGGATGTTCAATTTATTGCCCCACTTCTTCCACTACTCCACTACTATGGACATTCATTTTCTTCTTTATTATTGTAACATATCTTTCTAGCCTATAAATAGAGGCTTTGTAAAAGCAAGAATGTACATACAATTAGAAGAGAATAAAATTCTGTTATTGCTCTCTCTTTCTCTCTTGTTATTTACTTACTTTTGTTGCAACTTCATTTTAATTTTACAACAATAGGAACATTATTTAAAAACTTTGCTAATTACTCTTTGCTGTATCTAGTGATTTGGTTTTATTTGCTGCAGCTCTCTTTGTATCTAGGGAAAATCATATTTACATAATAGACCTTCTAATTAAGTAAATTAAAACTGAAACAACCCTCTTTAAAAACCATCTGGTAATTAGAGTTACTGACAAAATTTTACTAAATAAACTCTTTTAAGTTTGTGCTAATGTACAACAGCTGAAATTGCAAACATATTGTACACTTCTTGAGTTTTTATATGCTCCTTTCTCTGAATCTGTTCTTTAATTTTAAGTCTGGAATTCAAACTTAAAATGAAGTTAGTATACTAAGGAGACAACTCCTGATCTCAAAATTCTGTGTTTCAGAACTTGATTTAAGAAGCTATTTTGTAAAATATGACTCTTTATCAAGCTTTTGTTCTGGAAACAGAACTATTCAAATAGTAAACAAATTTCAAAAAATATAAAATTTGATATCTAAGCACATTTCAATATGGATACCATGTTGAGCGGTTCGGATCGACTGTTTGAATTTTGAAAACGGAGATAGAGATTTGGATATGGTTAGAACCAGTGTTGTAAAATGCGGTCCATTGCGGCCGCATATGTGTATGCGGTTGGCAACCGCATGAAAAATCAATATGCGGTCCCAATATGCGGTTCCGCATATGCGGCCGCATATTCAACCGCATATTCGGCCGCATATTTCTACCGCATATTCGGCCGCATATTCTATTCTACCGCATATTCGGCCGCATATTTTACCGCATATTCGACTGCATATTACCGCATATCTCATATTCACGCATACCGCATATACCGCATATTACTACATATTACCGCATACCGCATATTACCGCATATCACCGCATATTACCGCATACTTGTTTATATACATATCAATTCTCATTTTAAAACCCACATATATAAGTCCGCATGAAAATCCGCATATGCGGCCGCATACCGTATATGCGGTATGCGGTGGGCCTTCCGCATACCGCATGGAAACCGCATTTTACAACCTTGGTTAGAACACAAAACCAATGGTGCATTTTAACCTTGCTCTATTTTATGTGTTCTGATTCATTTTGCAACACAAACATCTAGAAGAAAACTGATAGCTCAGCATTTACTGTTGCAGCTGATCAGTATGTGTAACATCGGTTGAAACATATCTGTGAAGTGTTCTTGGTCGAAAATGTCGAAATGTGGCAACTGTGTTGAGTCTACCAGAGCAGCCCAAATGATGTAATCTCAAAGTTGCAATTCTTTGGGAAAACTTGGAATTGATTCAGTCAATTCTATTTACCGTCAATAGTTTAAGTGACAAAGAGATAAATTAACAAGGGTAATTATATCTTCCCCCATCTATCCATCCCCCATTTCATCCCCCAACTAACTAACTACCTTTTCTAACTATAATTCAAAATTCTAACTACCTAATGGCCCTACAAATTAATTACCCAATTTTCTCTATTTATTTCTTTCCTCTTTCTCCATCCCTCTCCCACCTCTCCCACCTCTCCCTCTCCACCTCCGCCTCCACCTCCGCCCGCCTCTCCCACCTCTCCATCTGCGCCTCCGCCCGCCTCTCCCACCTCTCCCTCTCGGCCTCCCTCTCCCACCTCCACCTCCGTCTCCCACCTCCCACCTCCGCCTCCTCTCTCTCCCACCTCCGCCTCCGCCGGAGTAGATCCATCACTGTCGACCGCCGGGTCAGATCCGAGTTATTTGCAAAGAACAAAGCTTCATTAATGGTGAATTAGACCAGTGCGTACTAAGTACATATGGATGAATACTTAATGTTTTAGAGATGAATACTTCAACGTTTATGGATGAATACTTAATATCTTAGGCATAAATACTTTAACTTATATGTATGAATACTTGATATCTTATGGATGAATACTTTTTATTTGTTTGGTATGCACATATGCTTGTAATACTCTTGGTACATTAACTATTTACACTTACACGATGAGGATGAATACTTGCTTAATGCGGGATGAATACTTGCATGACGAGGTGTGAATACTTGTGCAACGGACAACTCAAAAGTATGTCATCATGGATCTCATTTGAAAGAGAAAATTGTGTAGAAGACATTCGTGATTTTAGATTTGCAAAATTCCTCACAGATCGTCAGAAATATTGGTTAGATTGAACGGAGAAAAAAAAAACCCATCTCTAAAAACGTGTAAAAGATGAGTGATTGATGTGTCCAAATATGCTTCTATTGCAAAGATGAATACATTTATATAGATGGATGAATGCTAGTTGTGTTACAGATGAATATTTTTTTTGCAAATTTCTAAAATGAGCTGAAGGTAGTTAGAAGTCCCCCACTTAATTAATGCGCTGACGGTTATGTGGTCCCCCACTTAATTAATGCTCTGACAGTTGTGCGGTCCCCCACACATGTTGTTTGTCCCCTACTTTCTTGTTGTAATATATCCAAATATGTTTCTATTGCAAATGTGAATACCTTCATATAGATGGATGAATACTAGTTGTGCTACATATGAATACTTCTGCAAATCCTAAAATACACTGATAGTATAAATTCTAACTAACTAACTACCTTAATTAATGCAACTGACGGGGGATGAAACGGGGGATTGTTTACGGGGGAGAGCTAGGCGGACCCAATTAACAATTAGTTTTTTTTTTTTTTTTTTGAGAATTCTATTCTGAGCATTGTTTCTATTAATTTTAACTAAAAAATATAAAAATACACTCAATTGACCTCTATATTTTCATTGAATTTTTTTTAAAGACTGATCCTTGTATCTTCCAAAATACAAGACTCAATAATTTTGTGTATATATTAGCTTTCATAACCTAAGCTCCTTTCTGATGAAACTGTTAATTTTATTCAATAAGCTTTGCACATTAATAGAGGGACCTTTTCAAATTATTGCTTAATTAGACGGTTTTTTGAGTCATGAAAGAGGTTTATGATCCACCATTATAAGGGTTGTTTATTAAGAGGGGTTCTAATTTTTTTCATTTTTTTTTACATATCTTTCATATTTTATTTTCTTAAAAAACTACTTTAAAATTCAAAATTTATAGAGGTTTCTAAGTAGAGGAGGGATCAAGTTACAACAAATTTGAGTTACAACAAAGTTACAACAACCATTTTTTTCATTTTCAAAGCCCAAATCGTTCAACATGATTATCTAAATAAAATGTGCTTGCAGATCAAATTTTACATTTTTTTGAATTTTTTTACTATTTATTAAGATGGGTACAAAATTCAATGGTCTGAATATGACTATTTTTTGTAAAATACTTAATAAATAGTAAAAAAATTCAAAAAAAATGTAAAATTTGATCTGCAAGCACATTTTATTGTAGAGATCATGTTGAACGGTTTGGATCGACAATTTGGACTTTGAAAATGAAAAAAGTGGTTGTTGTAACTTTGTTGTAACTTGATCCCTCCTCTTCTAAGTATTGTATTAAAAACTGTCATTTTTTTAACAGTATCAGATTGAGGTCGTCTAAATTATTCTACAACTCCCAAATGTAAAATTCTCCTTTGAAAAATGCTTTTGTTACAGAAACAATATTTAGAATTCTCATTTGTTGCAGAAAAATGCTTTTGTGGAGAAGAAAATGATATTGGAATGATTAATCATGATTTCTCACCGGTCACCATTGATCGATAGAGGAAGATCGAGCATCAATTAAAGCATTTTTTTTTCTTCAACTAGAAATACTGGAATTGCATACGAGCATCAGTTCAAATCACAAAACACAAGAAAGATATATATTCCAAGCATACAATTGTACAAAAAGAAAACACAAATTTTGTCAAAGGTTAGAGAATAAGAATAAATTACAAATGAACACCACACTCCCTTAAATCCTCCCTCCCTTGTTTTATTTTCATATAAATCTTGTGTTATAGAGATTATATTACAGAAGGGAGCCAGTAGCCACAGCCTATATAGGTGAAATCTACTACCTATAATTTAGAAAGAAAAATGTGGGTATTTAGTTGTCTATTTTACCCTCTGATACAACCTAGATTATTTCCTTCTATCTTGTGTCATTACAAGCAATAGATTACAAAGTAAATACAGAAAAGATACAACTCAGATATGGTAAACAATCTTCCAACATATTTGCGCCTCAGATTAGGAAACATCTGGCCTGAGTTGTTCATTTCACAAATTTTACCCTCAGAACTAGAAGTCCCGGATAGAAATGGAGGGAACTTGTTTGCACATGTTACGGATCTCATTTGCTTCCTCGGCCTTTTGTAATATCTGACACATAGATACCTTGAGTTCTTTGAGATCGGACAAGTACTGAAGCCCGAGAAGCACCCGCAGTCTGCCGCAGCCGTTTAGTGTCACTTGCTTAACTACTGGCATGGCACCCTCGTTTATCTCCCATTCTTCTAGTATGTTTAGCGCAACAAACTCCAACTGATGCAACTGTTTGAACCCACCAGTAGAGCAGCTCATCTTTTGATTCGCTTCTTCTCCCACCAATCGAAGCATTCTTAGGCTGGATAACTTCCCCAGTAGCGGCAATGGATCATTCTGGAACTGGAGATTTTCGAGTGTAAGCTCCATGACGTGGATGGGAAACATGCCAACCTCAAGCGGCAACTTGCGCTCGTTGAGTTTATACGTATCTTCTTTTAGAGACAGACAACGTAACTGCTGATAAATTGGTAACCCTTCCATGTGGACTAGTGGTAGTTTATACTTGAATAATGAAAGATGGGTCAGATAGTTCATTGTACCAAGCAGCGGGGCAATTGTATCCCATGAACAATTGTTGCCTAATTTGATATCTAAATCACGCACATTAGGTAGTTTAGGTAACTGTGCATACCATGACTCCATGCTCCTTACACCCGTGAGTGTTTGCAGATGATGAGGGTCCTGGACTATATGGATTTAGTTTCACAAGCCTAAGTGTTTTCACATTCCATATATCATCAGGCAAGTCACCGTGATCTTCAAGATGTAAATCTAGGGTCTCAACAAATTTCAGCCCTCCTATGAACGACCTAAAAATTCTTCTTTCATTATTCCACCTCCCACGAAACTCGCAATACCTTAACTGAGTCAGTCCATTAAAACACTTGAACTCTATGCCTCGATTCCGTCCCATGTCACTCAGCACCTTAAGCAGCCTTTGTTGAGAGCAATTTGGCATTGGCGGCTCAAAGCACAACAAAGAACGGAGATTTGGATTTGCATGTTCCATCAATTCACTGCAACCTGAGTAATGGACCGCCACACGGCGTGCCTTGGTGCCACTCTTCCGATTGTCAGGCTTTGAGCAAATTGTGAGAAAGTTTTCCTCCTTCGCCTTATGGATAGCAATTTCACGAAGGAGATCATGTATACGGCAATGTGTGATAGAACTAGTGTGAGACCTCTTTGATACTTGAACCAAGCTTCTGTTGATCAAATGAAATTAGAACATTAATTAAATTAGATTCTTTGGATTATAGGATGTGTATAACTGTATATCTATGCAAAACACTAAATGTTCATATCGTAAACTGATAACAAATGTTGAGAAATGACAAACATTCAGTAATTGTGTAGTAAGTAAAAGGTACGTATATATATACCTTCCCTAAAAAAAACAAAATTTTATACCACACAGGACCATATGTAAATGCAGCTATATATTGAATAACAGAAAGAGTATCGAATGATCAAACCAAGCATATCAAGTACATAACAAGTGTGCTTACTGAAATGAGCAATCAAGTATAGAGACATGCATGTAATCCAAACTAAAAGAAATCTTGCCAATAGGCATATTGTCAAGATTCATTTATATTTTCTTCTTTCTACACTGCTCATAGTTATTATAGAGATTTTTATTAGCACAAAAGGGATAATTAAGGGTGCAACGAGGCCTGACAACTAATGCCTTTTTTTCCAAAGAACCAACACATAACATTTAGTTAGGCCTGACACATAACCAGATAACCTTTTTCCATAAAATGTAGTTCTGTGTTCAAACAAATATTGATCTAACCCTGCACCATTATTTTTTTATTCCCTGCTTTTTCCAAAGTTAATAGTAAGATATATTAGATAACCATATATCCTTCAATACACGACGCAACATTAAGTTTTCTGATAACTGCAACAGAGGAATATTTTTGTGATGTTTACAAACTAAGTGGCATATTTAATCTATAATAAAAATGCTATTCAAGAATATAAGTTGACTGTCAAAGAGCCAATTAAATTTAAGCAGTAAGATATATTACCTAAGAAAGAGAAAATCATATGGATCTAGATGAATGCGTAAAATAGAATGTTGAATTAAGGAAGTATACCTTTGCACTAGATCCTCGAGGAAGCTCTCAGCAGTATCCTCCAATGTTCTGAATTCTTCTGTCGGTATTAGCCCTTCAGCAACCCACAACCGAAATAACTTTTGAGCATCAATTTCATGGTCTTCGGGAAAAACCGCGAAGTACATGAAACAAGACTTTAGATCAAATGGCAAGTCATTGTAACTGGTGGCTAGGATTTCAGTACATTCTCTTCCATCAGTACCCCAGTTCATAGTTTGCAACAATTTACTCCAAGCAGCATAATTTGTAGGTCTTTTTGATAATAAACCTCCTAAAACCACCAATGCAAGAGGTAACCCACCACATCTTTTAACAAATTGTTTCCCAACTTCATACAGATCATCAGGATACCCTTTACTCAAATCTTGATTAGACAGAGCCTTTTTGAGCAAAAGCTCTAAGCTCAGTTCCTCACTTAAATATGAAAGAATATATGGTTTAGCATTATCGGCAACATTTAAGAATCTAGTAGTTATGATTACTCTACTTCCAATCTCGTCATGAGGTAGCACTACGCCAATTCGAGTCCATATATCACTTGTCCATATATCATCTAGGACTAGAAGGTACTTCTTCGGTCGTGGTTTTGGCTTTTCGTTGGCTTGAGGGTCTCTCTCATCACTAAAAGGCTTATGAGACTTTGGATGTAAATATTCTTTTATAGTGTAATTCTCACCATTGAGAGTTTTGTAAAGCTTTGTAAGTAAATATTCTTCTCCGCCTTTTTCTATGTCGCTTTGAGGGAGAGGCTCGATATGCTCTATTATCTTTCTCAAAATATCCATCAGATTGAACTCTTGAGAGATAGTTACCCATATGCGAATGTCAAATTGTCTCTTCACATCATTGCTACAGAAAACAAAGTAGATGGATTAGATCATATCACATTCCTATACCTCTTTGATTCTTTATTATTATAATTGGTACTTATATATATTATTAGAGTGAGGTTATGGTACTCTGCAAAGCATGGAACGGTTCGTGCTATGGATCAATATCTCTGTTTACAAAGCTTAAACAAACTATCCGAACCATTCAACAGGATCTCCATATAAAAATGTACTTCAAGATCAAATTTCACATTCGTTAGAATTTTTTGACTATTTTTTTAGATTGGTAGAATAACACTTGATCTAAAGATTTGAACTATCCGAAAGTAGTGATTTTCTAGCTACCTATTTAAAAAATAGTAACTTCCTTTAAAAAAATTGTAAAATTTGGTTTCCAAGTACACTTTTATATGGAGATCATGTTGAGCGATTCGGATCGATTGTTTGGACTTTGAAAACGGAGATATGGATCCATAGCACGGACCGATCCACGCTTTGCAAAGTACCATAGCCTCACTCTATATTATCATAGAGGCTGGCTCTCACGATTTATTTTTCTAATGGGGTAATTTTAGGTTATAACTGTCTGATCATCTAGTTTGTATATGGAAAATTTTAGTATGACATCCCTCGTTATTCCTAAACACTATTTTTTGGTAAAACTCTACCAGAGTATTAATAAGTAAAACATCGATCACAAATAAAAGATAACAGAACTCTCTGTAAAACATTCACAAGTTTTACCACAATCCTAAACATTTTAGCTTGATTGTATTTCCTATTAAAATTAGGTTCACATTAGGGTACAAGAGTAATTCTCTTATTTAACTACAAAGATAAAATGGGTCTGGCTAAAACCTAATGACACAGATAGACGACTATGTTTCAAAGAATTAATTTTGAGGTGTATATATGATACTTTTTTGAAGTGAAATAATGCACATTTGAAACTCCTAAAGAGTATCTAGGAAAAATTTTGCCTTCAAAATCCCTCTTTTCAGGGAATGTTTCAATTGACTTTGATTTAATTAAAGATATGGAAGATAACTTGTTACTATAAATCAAGTGAACTTGTCTTTTGCTTATCCGTAACATATGTATTGCATAATAAGTTAATAACCCTATTTCCACGGAAAGTTTTATTTTTGGACTAAATTTGTGTAAA
Organism: Carex parvula; assembly: GCA_025461045.1. NCBI lineage: Eukaryota > Viridiplantae > Streptophyta > Magnoliopsida > Poales > Cyperaceae > Carex > Carex parvula. Next base: position 996,433 of record JAJGRW010000229.1, on the reverse strand, counting down.
ACGAGTAAAAAAGTTTTGAATCATATAGTCATATATATTTACCTGTTGTAGACTTTTCGAGCAAGAGTGGTTTTTCCGAGCCCACCGGGTCCCACAATTGAGATGACAACGCGCCTTTTACTGCTTTTGTCAAGCAACTGCTCTACGATTTTGTCTCTGTGAAGGTCAAAGCCAACAACATAAGGATCATAAATGTCAGGTAGCATAGGGGGCCTAACTGGAAGCCTTGGCCGCTCTCCAATACCTTCACCCAAAAAGTTGATTCCATATCTCTCTCTACTTTCATTGATCTCCTGAATCCGTGCCTGGATCCGATTCATCTCATCGGCAAGGTTGTGAAAAGCCGGGAGCTTTTTGGGCTTGCTCCACGTCCTTTTAGCACCCTCAACAATTCGAGACCATCCTCCTCTCAGGACATTTTTTGAAGGGTTTTCAGAAACCTTCAAGAAAAAGGCATTGTCTATAACGTCTTCTATGTCGTAAGCAACATCTCTAACCTCCTCCACCCAATGTTTCTGCCTCTCATTAAGAATATGCTTCATGTCAGCATCCTTGAGGAAAGCGTGAATTCTACTGAACTCACGACTCAATTCCTCCACTTTCTCACCGATACCATGTATTAGTAGAACCTCCTTAACAACAGCATCTGACAGCTTATTCAAAACAAAACTAACTATGCCCTCCGCCATGATTCAAGTTAATTAGATGAGCAATCTCACATCTTGGCCATCCAAACTGGGTGAACAAATGTATTAGCAAACAAACAAGGAAAACAAAGGGTACCATTTGGTTTAATTTGGAACGGGTATATATTATCTGATTTTTGAGGTTCCACATCGTACTACCAGCTCAATATTAAAAATTTAAAATTATACAAGTCGCACATAAATTTAACATCCCGTACTAACAAACAGCTAGAGCAAATAAGCTATTAATTTGTGGGTCTTATGCTAACAACAACATGTTTATAAGATAACTCAAATATATATCAATATTCTTTACTGTCTTACCGAGGATTAGTTTGAGCTAATTAACTTATAGACAGATTGATAAGATCACTCACATGCATCTTGTTCTATATGAATTGTCTTATCCAATAATTAATTTAACATGAACCGTGTGATTTAAGGACGAGATCAAACCAGTTTATGTTATTTGGTACCACAGAAATTTGTAGTAGCTTACATTAATTTGTTGGGAACCGCATAAATGAACAGATTTATAACTCGGTCATATCATCAACACCCTGTGTGCGTTGGTAAAAACATAAAGCACAACCATGCGCGTAGCTGCCTCTTCTCCTCCTCTCTCTCTCTCTCTCTCTCTCTCGGCGTGTAAGATGAGCGAGCCAAGGTTTCTTGCTTTATGTGCATGCATTATTAATTGGAGAATATTCGCTCTCCACTTTCAATCAAAAATGAAATAAAATAAACTTAGCAGTTAGTGAAGAGGGCATTGCTGAGCTCAAAGTTGGTTGCGTAAAGACTAAGGTGGTGTTTGGTTGTGGACTAAAGTTAAGATGGCCTAAGTTGTTATTCTAATTTAAGCCGGCTTAAATTATTTATGTTTGATTGAGGTTTAAAGTTAGACCACGGCTTAAAGTATTTCTTGTTTGGTTAGAGTTGGTGGAGGACTAAAGTTTTGGAAGCCTAAGTTAGTTAATTATTAATAACAAGATACTAATTATATAATACTAATTATTAATTATAACTATAATATATTATAACATTTTATATAATTATTTAATATATTAACAATATAAGATATTAATTATATAATTATATATTAATAATAAGATACTAATTATATAATATTATATATTAATAATATAAGATATTAATTATATAATTATATATTATAATAAGATACTAATTATATAACATTAATATATTAATAATAACTATAATATATTATAATATTATTATAATAATTATTTAATATACTAACATATATGATATTAATTATATAATTATATAATTATTAATAATTATTAATAATAAGATACTAATTATATAATATTAATATATTAATAATAACTATAATATATTAGAATATTAATTATAATAATTATTTAATATATTAACAATATAACATATTAATTATATACTTATATATTATAATAATTAGTAATAAAAAGATACTAATTATATAATATTAATATATTAATAATAACTATAATATATTATAATAATTATTTAATATATTAATAATATAATTATATATTAATAATAATTATTAATAAAAAATACTAATTATATAATATTATTATAATAATTATTTAATATATTAACAATATAAGATATTAATTATATAATTATATACTAATAATAATTATTAATAATAATATACTAATTATATACTAATAATATATTATTACTAATTAATGAGGAGAGGGGTGAAATGGTTGAAGGTGAATGACAGTGGCCCCAGTGGCGTAAAATTGAAGCCTAAATTTAAGGCACCTCAAGAGGTGGTTTAATTTAGGCCCGTTTAGGCCGGCCTAACTTTTAGGCTATTCCATGTTAGGCCAATTAGTTTAAATCATGTTTAGTGGAATAACAGTGGCCTAAAGCCTTTAAGCCACCTTTAGGCCACAACCAAAAATGGGGTAAAGACCCAACAAAATTTAAAGTATTCTTCCTTTTTTTAAACCTTTGCAGAGGCTGTGCAAGCACCATTAGGTGTTCACTGGATCGGTTCGGTTAAAATTGAAATAAATAGTTAAATTAAAATTTTATTCGATTTTCAAATATCTAATAACTAAACCAACTGAATTAATTAAATTTGCCAACCGAATAGTAACTGAATCAAGAAAACCAAAATAAATTTCGGTTTGTTGGATGAAACCAATACAAGAGAGATTAAATTTCAAAATGATAAAACTCAATACATACATAAATACACAGGGGTGGATCTATGTGTATGTCAGGGGTGCTAAGTCACCTCTATGATTTTTTTTAAGTCATGTATATTAACATTTAATTTAGTGGTTAGAGTTATATTTTATGTTTGAGATGACTTGGGTTCAATTCTCACCGACCACACTTTTTGCCTTTTCACACATATTGGGTAGAACTAGGGTGCTCTTGAGTTCACCAAGCCCTTGGTGAACTCAAGTCTAAAACCCATCGGATCGGCTTCAAACGACAAATTCGAACCGTTGAAACCCGTCTATCTTACGAGTGATGCGTCTACATGCAATAATTTTAAATTTTAAATTTTGAAATTAATTTTGCATAGAGTCAAGTGGTCAAAAAACGTCAAAAAATGAATGCATTAAAATTAATTTATTAACCTTCTAATTTTGACCGCTTGGCTTTATCCTAAATTAATTCGAAAGTATACAATTTTTACATATAGAAGCATCACTCGTAAGGTAGGCGGGTTTCAACGGTTAGGATTCGTTGTTTGAAGCCGATCCGATGGGTTTTAGACTTGAGTTCACCAAGGGGTTTGGTGAACTTAAGAACACCCTAGTTCTACCCTTATGTATTTTATAGTTGGTGACCAAATTTTACATTTTTTGAAAATTATTTACTCTTTTTTTTTTGGATTTTTTAAAATCATTGTTTTCAGATTTTTTTTTTTACCATATTAATTAAAACAGTGTCCATTTTGCTTTTTACTTAAACATTTCCAATGTTTGTTGATCTATCTCGTGTGTAAGCTGCAAAATGGCCCTTTGGAAAAGCTGGTGTCTTGCTTTTACTTTAGTTTTGTGATTATCTTGGAGTATCTACTGGCCTTATATGGTTCAATTAGGGGTGTAAACGGTTGGACACGGATCGGATAGTGATCAAACTGTATTCTTATCCGTTATAATTTTTCGAATACGGATACGAATACAGATAGTTTCAGATACAGATACGGATCGGATAATTTAATTTTCCGGATTTGAATCCGGACGAAATCGGATAATATCCGATCCGTTTACACCCAAGTTCAACATCACTAGCAAATGCGCTGTGCATGAGTATATGTGTGTGTATGTGAGAGAGAGAAGAGATGACCATGGCAAGAGCTGGCTAAAATTGAAAGATATAATTAAATAGATCAGGCAATGCAAGGAGATCACTATAGCCAGGGATGTTCATCGGTTCGATTCAGTCCAAACCGAATTAAAATAGACAAATTAAAGTTTTAATCGATTTTTAAAAATTAAATCGAACCGAACTGAAATAAATAAAAACCGAACCAAACAAATCAAAGTAAATTTCTATTTGTTCGGTTGAACTGAAATATGATATTAATTAACAGTAGAAATTCAATTTACAGCGAAGCTCAAAATTACGAAGATTCAATCAAAAATTACTAAGTTAAATAACAAAACTCCATCCAATACCCAACTACTCAACAATGAGCAGCAAGAAGCCAACAACCCCAACCGGTTTCTTCTCATAAACTCAAAAACCTTGTAACTAGGGGTGTTCAAACGGTTCAGTTTGTTCGGTTTTCAACCGAATCAAAAAAATTCGGTTTAAATGGTTCGGTTTTTCAGTTTACATGGATCGGTTCGGTTGAAATTTTGAATTATTTCGGTTTAAATGGATCGGTTCGGTTTACAGTTTTTAAAACTGACTAAACCGAACCGACCGAATTATATTGGTTCAAGTATGATTTATATTTTGTTTGGTTCAATCAATGCTTCATTTCTTTCATTTTAGTTTAAATATTTTAGAACATCTACATATTTTGTATGAAATTGAACAACTTGTGTATGAACATGTGTAATTTTCATTAATAATGGCACCAATAGGTTTACCTCGGTTCAGTTCGGTTCTTAATCGGTTAGGTTCGGTTCTATTTTTGAAAACCGAAAAAAAATTTGATTTGATTATTTTAGTACAATTTCAACCGAACCGACTGTTTGAATAGCCCTATTTGTAACCGCTTATGGTTAATATAAATAGGTGCTAGAGCTAGACCCTCATCTTTTAATCAAAAAAAAGAAGAAGCCAACAACCCCAACTGGTTTCTTCCCAGCGCCTAGGTTGTATGAATGTGAAGTGAAAGAGAACGTGAGAAATTACCAATTTTTTTATTAATCGAAAATATCTAGGAAAGAGATCAATTTGATGGAATTTTGATATCTAAGAAAACCGGGATGAATTATCACGTCCATCGGATGGGACAGTCTATACCGTTTGGTTAATTTAAATATTAATTCTGCTAATCTTAGAAAAAAAAAATATGGGACGGTACCGAAAAAATAAAATGGGACGTTAGGATGCATCCCGTCCCATGGCCAACGCTAAAAAAAAATAACTAATTACAAATTATAATGGATTAATTATTTGATATATAGAAGGAAGCACATTAATAAAAAGTATTCGTGTGTCTATTTTTTTAAAGAGAAAGAAGCATACAAAATTTAGCAGTCATAATAACACCTCTTTTTACTTATGACTTTTGCTTCTTCTTCTTTTTTTTTTGTATTTTGCATTGTTAATTTAAAAAAAAATTCTATCTTCACACTAAATATATATCTTAAATGTTTATAAGAATTTACATCTCCTATTAAGCCTAATCTCATTTTAACGTGTCAATGATATATATATTATTCGTGATCTTTAGAATTAACAACTATATATTATATATGTAATTAGTTGACAAGAGACATTCAAAATAGCAAAAGGACTACAATTGATGAAATTGAAAGTTTTATTTACTTAAGTATTAAATTAAAGTAAGTAGTTTTTATGTCGGGTTTTTTTCAAAAGATTACTTTGCTGTGTTTGTGAGATATGGAGGATTTGTGAAAATAATGGAGACTTCCATTTATTACAATAATGGAGATTTGTAAGAATGCATTGTGGGTTGGATACTTGGATTTCCAATTTGCAAAAGTGGAAATATTTTTATTATTAATAGTAGGGATAGGGGTGGCAAAAAAAACTCTTGGCTCGATCGTGACTCGCACCTGACTCGCTCGCTAACAGCTCGTTCGTTATTGGACTGAGCTGTTAACGAGCCAGCTCGCCACTAGGTCGGATCAGAATTAACGAGTTCAAGCTAGGTCCTAGCTTGCTCGCCAGCTCGTGAGCTAGCTCGGGTAGGCATTAATTTGTGATTTGTATGATTTTGTGTGTATTTTATATTGTCTAGCTCGGTCCAAAAAGTTTGTAGAATTTATTTTCTTCTTGAAACAAGATCCAGCCAAACCTAGCGAGCCAGCTCGGGCTGGCTTGTCACGATTTCAAGCTGAGGTTTTAGCTCGAATGCCCTAGGTTCAGCTCGCTCGACTGTAGCTCGGTCCAAAATTAACAAGATGAGCTAGGGCCTAGCTCGGACCGAGCCAGCTCGTTGCCACCCCTAAGCAGGGAGCAGTTAATGCGATCAAATTAATTAGCTAAAAAATGGAATCATCATTAGGGGTATCAATGGCATGCACCCTTTTATTCATTTATCCGATTCGTATCGTATCTAAGAATACGGGTAAGAGTAAGATTTTTTTCGGTTTATCTTATCGAGTACGAGTAAGGGTAACGATTTATTTTCGTTATCTTATCCATTATCGTATAAGATAATTTTTAAAAATAAAATTATATATATAGATATATATTTATATGAAGATGATACATGACATAATAAAGTTTTGTATTTTATTAAATTTTCATAATACAAATTAGTTGTATTAAATTATTCTTTTTCATTTTTTTTTTGTTTTGAAAAATATTTTATCAAAAGCACAAATCGGATGCCAATGGTATTTTTTTATCCGTTTACCCGACCCGTACTGTATTCGAAAATACGGATAAAGGTCAAGATTTTTCTTCGTTATTATAACGGATACGGGTATGAAAATGCCTCCACTCAATCCGTATCGTACCTGTTGACACTCTTAATCATCATGTGGTGAAAACGTATTTTTGGATGGATATGGTCCAAACGACTTCGGACAAGCTTTAGACCCAAGATTAAGTGGGACAAAAGAGGAGTCTGGGTTCGCGCACGATTTCTAAAATTTCGGTTTGCAAGCGGCTCAATTGATCGGTTCAGTATATCCGGTTTTGGAAAATTTTAAACCGAACTGAACTAAAGAATTAAATTGGTTTTAGAAAATGAACCAAACTGATCCATTAAACCGGAAAAACTGAACCGTCTAGCCCAACCTAAATTGGTTCGGTCTAAAACCAATTAAATCTGACCCGATGAACACCCCTAACTATATATAGCACTGAAATTGTGCACCCAGATTTGGAGGTTTCATGCAAAAAATTTATAAATGGAGATGGTATCAGCAAATATCTTTTGAAATTGAGAAATTTATATTTTTACTCTTTTTTCTCTTTTAAAATGTTTTTACTTTATTTTTTGTAGAATTTCAATATTAAGTTGCAAATAAAAGATATATTACATTATTGTTATGGTTCCTTTAACAATATATGATACAATTTATTTTATTTCCATTCATTCTCGTTACACTATTGTTACACTATTAGTTAGTTTGTTATAAGATTGTTATATTTGCAAGAGAATTCAATCATCTCTATTCTCCTCTCCGATCGAGTCTGTATCGTCTGCAGTACGTCAAATTTTGAGTTTAGAATCCGGACTGTCGGATTGGAATTTGAGCAAATCTGGCTCAATTATATTTATAAGGCTGGACTCTTGGATTTTTTTAATAATTTATTTTCCATAGTTTTTTATTTTTTTTTATCGCTATACTTGTACTATTTTTTTTTTTATATTTTATACTAAATTAATTCAAAAGTTAAACTTTGCAAATAAATGCATCGTAGTGAAGTAGATCGGTATCATCGATTTGGATTTGATGTATGGATAAAAAAAAAAGACTTAGAACAACAACAAAAAAGACTTAGAGCATCTACATCCCTGATATTATTAGAGTTTCTAATCTGATGTGGCAGTTTCTAATTCAGTTTCAAGAATGTGGGAGAGTTCCTTATTTAGAAACTATCCATGAAAGTTTCTTATTAAGAAACTGTTTATAAACTCTATACTGGCCAAATAATTGGCTCAAATTATTTCTCATTTTTAATTTATTACTGACGTGGCTTAATAGAAACTCTAAAATTAATTTTAGAGACGTAGAGTTTAGAAATTTTTAAGACCTTAATTTCTAAAAGTAGTTAACAGTTATTTAGAAACTCATTTGAGTTGCTGGAATGTAGATGCTCTTATAAGTTAATATTAATACATTCATTTTTCATTATTTTTTTATCGTTATACTTTATATTAAATGAAATAAAAAAATATTTTTTTTTGCATGTAAACACATCACAGTGAAGTAGATCGGTTTCAACAATTTGGATTCGTCATTTGAAGTCAATCCGATAGATTTTGAAGTTCAACTCACAAAGAAAGTTGGTGAGCTTAAAAATACCCTAGTTTTACTCTATAATTATTATATATTATTAATTGCTTGTGTGTCCACCAATATCTGAAATTGTTAATTTTCACATCAAAACTTAAATTTCTTATTTTCCAATAATTAGAGTAATCTTAAATAGAATCATAAGTATTCTGAAGACTGAATTACAATTTTACCTCAACTCTCTAATAATTATAAAACTAAACAAAAATACTATATGTTATGAATAAATATAAATGTGGATGTCAATTTATTTTGTAACTCTCAATCACCTCAAAATTTTTTCTCAAAGAAATATATATGGTTGATTTTCATCTCCCTATTTATTATTGGAATTAATTTAAATAACTTTTAATTTATAATTTGTAGCCTATAAATAGAGACTTTTTAAGCTTATAATATATATAAGAAAAAAAAAACACCAAGCCACCAAGGGATATTGTTTTTAATGGTACCAGTACTGATATGATGCCGAAATTTTTATTAATAGGAATTTAAATAAAAAATATCAACAATGAGGAATAGTTTTGTTGGATTTTGAAAATAGGAAAAACGTTATGGGTTGTAACGTCCAGGGCACTGTAGCTGGACATTATGGTCTATAACGTCCAGTTAATCTAATCGCTAATGATTTCTAATTAACAAAAAACACTATAGCTGGACGTTATGGACCATAACGTCCAGCTACAATGTTTTTTTTTTTCTTGCTTCAGTTTGCGATTTTTTGAAAAAAAAAAAAACCACAGTAGCTGTACGTTATAGACCATAACGTCCAGATACAGTGTTTTTTGTTATTAGAAATCATTAGCGATCAGATTACTTGAACATTATGGTTTATAATGTCCATCTACAGTGCTCTGGACGTTACAAACCATAACATTTTTCTTATTTTTCAAAATTTGACGAAACTGTTACTCATTGAATCAGAATAAATTTAAATTACGACAATACTTTGTATTTGATGTAACATGAACATAAACATTAACCTATTGCTTATGTGATTCACTCAATTACATTTTAACAATTTTATGATCCTTTCCTAGTCCATTTGCTGTTGCATCTTATTCTGTACCTTTAGTGATGAATTGCATGGTTCAAAGTAAATTCAGTTTCAACTAAGCGATACACATGAAGTATTAATACAAAATTATAATGAAGAATTAACTTTGTACTCTTATGGTGTGCATCATATCCCGTTTTTTTTTTTTATTAATAGGAAAAACAGAAAAGAGTCATTTAACCCATTATAAATGAGTCCGGCTAGTATGATATCGGTGTCATATGACACTAACTTCAAAATTGATTTAATAGACTTTAAACGATTAATTCAAACCGTTCACCGATTTACATGCAAATTTTTTATATTTTCGAGTTATTTTAGTATCAAATTAAGCGGTAAAAAATGTTGAAAAATGAATATATTAAATTAACTTAAAAACTCACACATTTGACCGCTTGACTTGATACTAAATAAATTCGAAAAATTATAAATTTTGCATGTAAACACATAACTAATGAAGTAGATCGGTTTGAACGGTTTGGATTCATCGTTTGAAGTAGATTTGATAGGTTTTGGAGTTGGTGTTATATAGGCTGAAATGACACTGATGTTATACTAGCCAGACTCGCTATAAATATATATGTTTTATCAATAGAATAGTTAGTAAGCAATTAAAGTTACTAACTTTTTTTTAAAAAATAAAAGTTTTAAATTGCCTAGATATGTGATTCACTAAAATAAGTTTAAATTATGACCACAATTTACATCAAAACATTGATATGGTGCTTATGTGATTCATTTGAAAATTCCCATTCCAACATTTACATTTAATAATTTTATGATCCTCTGAATTGCATGATTAGCAGTTAATAATTATAGGGATATGTTTAATCTCTCTTGATATTTTATGATTGAACAATTTAGGTTCAATCAAACAAACAGTAATATTGTACCTATCTAAAAATAGTAAAAAAAATTAAAAAAATATATAATATTTGGTCTCCAAGCACATTTTAATTTGGAAATCATGTTGAGCGGTTTGAATTGACTATTAGACATTTAAAACGAAGTTAAAAATGTGATGCACGAATGAGAAATGAAAGACATAAGGATAAAGAAACATCCTAATTTGAACCGTACACTAATATTTATAAATAAAAAATATCCAAATTTTAAACATAAAGATAAAAAGTATTGTTCTTAGTGACTAGTCAAAAGTGAAGAATCAAAATATTAATATTTTTTGTAAAATAAATAACAAATTCTGTAGATTTTGTTAATAAAACATATTAAATTATGTATTATTAAACACGAAAATATTTTGAAAAAAATGTGCTGAAATTATTTTACAAGGATATATTACGGATATTCGCTTCAAATTCTAGAAATATATATGTACAAAAATCAATTATTATGATAATTGCTTTAATTGTAGAGCATCTACATCTCATTTGGAAGATAATTATAAATACTATGATGAGAATTATAATTTTATTGCAGCAATGCGGAGTAATTTATAAATTAATAATCTTATAAAATCAATTATATTGTTAAGAATGTCACACCATCCGACATTTTTATTAATATCCAAAGTTTAATACAAATTATTAATTATACCCAGAATCGGATCAATTATCGATATATACCCAAGCCGGCCATTTTCTGGCCGGCTATGTACCCTCCCTAAGCCGGCCATTTTATGGCCGGCTATGTACCTTTTTTTTTTTTTTTTTTTTTACCTGCATTTTAGAGAAAGACACTATGAAGATCAAAGTATTGAAATTTAACACTGAAAATTAGAAATTTTTTATTTAAATTATTTGTTATATTACTTCTTTTGATATATAATTAGCATATTTATACTAAAATATGCTATATTAATTGAAATTATATTGAATAACACTATGTTATGTTAAATTACACTAAATTACATTACATTACTTTATAATACGTTATATTAATTGAAATACGCTACATTGTGGTACTATTTTTTATGTTGTGCTACTATTTTAATGTTGTTATATTTTCTGTTTAGCATTATCATCATAATTTATTTTGATATGTAAAATATAACAATAGTACCATAAAAGCACACATACACAAGAACCGAAATATAGGATAATCCAAATATACCAAATATAAATAGTATATCAAATATAAATAGTACAAAACTAATAAAAATACAACTAAAACGGAGAGGGGGAATATCGCTGAGGCGGTACTCCGGCGTTCGCCCGGCGCCAGCGCGGCCAGGCTCCGTCTCTCTCGGGCTCATCTGGGGCATTGGCAGACCTCAGTATCTGCTCGGCAGTATCCCATCTGGCATCGCCCGTGGAGACTGTCGGTACTGGCGGAGGTGTAGCGAAGATAGATGCGGCAAACCCAGTCCCAAAGGCAGGCTGAGTATGAGACCCGCTACCACTAGCCTCTCCATCATGCGGCATCTCTGTGCCATATCGGGGCCATGTCGGTGCCGACATGATCTCCTCGAACTCGTGGAGACTGCACGAGAGGGACTCGTACTCAGAAGTATCGGTCTCCGCAGGTGGTGGCTGTGGTGGCATCTCTGCTGGACCCTGCAATCATACACATAAATTATTAAATTTGATCTGAATGAAGAAATTTATTAAAACCTGACAGATACTGAAGTATGACATACATAAGGCTGCACCGGACGTCCATGCTCGTCGTACCATGCCGTCCACCCAATGTCGGACAATACCCAACGATGGTAGTCCCACTCTGGATGTGAATCGGGGGAAGATGGCATATCATCCATCAGAACCGGGCTCGGATCGGGCTCCTGCGGATCTATCTCACGCCAGTTGATGTTCTCTCTGGCGTCTCGCAGCATACCGATGATCTTTCCACCGTGCCCGGCATCCTCAACCACATTCTCATTCTTCTTGAGGGTGCGGTACCCAAGCCGTCTCCAGTTCTTCTTTCCCAGCATGCGGATCCCATGCCCGCACTCCTTGATCGCGGCCAAAAGCTGAAAAAAATTTAGCATGTCAGATCAAACCTTGATGTATTACTAAGTTAGATCAAACCTTGTGGTTTTAGGTGCTTTACCTGGCGAGCCCATCCACGACCGTTGGGATGGTAACCATCATCCGTTTTGATCCTGTCGCGGAGATGGGCACCGTAATCACCCTGCAGATAGACACTCGCCATGCAGACCTGCGTGTACCATACATCGTACCTCAACTGGGGATCCCCCTGGGTCTGCTGAAGCACATCTGGCTCGTGATAGAAGTCTGCATACTGAGGATCCAAGGCCGTCGTGTAGTATGCATCGTAATGGGTGCTCCAGTCCTTATCCAGTCGCGCTCGGTGGGTAACGCTGTAAAGAAGACGTTAGTTGCAATAAAAAACTATCAAGTAATATGATTTATTTAATAAATACAATAGACTACGACTTACCGGTGCAGGTCTCTGTGCGTGTAACTATGCAAAGATGGGTCTATGGGAATCAACGCCGCTCGACCAAACTGGCGGAGCACCCGATCTGGATAGTGGTGCACCACTATCCAGAACTGTATGAGTGGACCTCGATAGAACCACATCTCCCGCTCCTGCTCGTCAGTCACACTGCCCGGCAAGAGGAACTCCTCGTACAACTGATCGTACGGCGTCCACTCAACAAGAGGCTCAGGCAAACTCTGAAGCTCTGACCGGACTGGCCTGATCCCAACAGTAGCACCGTGGGTCCGATCCTGGTAGTGGTGGAAACCGTACCACTTCTTGGCGTATGCCGGGCAGTGAAACACATCTGGCTCTCCCCAATTCGGCGACTCATTGGGGATAGGACGGCCCACCGGTAGCCGTGACCACGACCAGTGCTGAAGCAGGAGTACCGGCCCGTACATCTGCTTCGCCGTCGGCTTCATTTTCAAGAACATTACACGTCAGTGTATTTTGATGGATTGATTGATTAAATAATTTACACTAAAATAAGAGTTGGTGACTTACCTCACTACTACGACACAGGTGGTAGTACAGATACGCCAGGACAGCTCCACCCCAGTTGTACGACGTCGACCGCTCAATCTCCATCAGCAACGGGAGATACATCATCGGCATCTGATCACCGCTGGAATCAGGAAACATGACAGAACCAAAAAGGTCCATCACGTAGCCCCGTGTATATCTGCAATACAAACATATAAAAATTCTAATAGAATCATCGTATTATAAATTAATTAGTAGATATTAATAAAAATTTACCTCTGAATCTCCAGCTCGGTGGAATCTGCCGAGAGACCCGCGATGAAGTGCTGCCGTAACCTCGTCATCCGCAAATGGAACTTCGACCTCCCATGTTCCCCAATGATATAGGAAGGATCAGCTCCCAACAACTCCTCGACATAACCTGCGAAGCTGGTGCTGTCAGAGATGCCGCCGACGGGTGTGCCACGGATAGACAAACCCCAGAGAGCACTCACATCCTGGAGAGTCACTGTCATCTCTCCGAATGGCATGTGAAACGTGTGCGTCTCGGGACGCCATCGCTCCACCAGTCCAGCGATGAGAGATGCATTGATGATGCTCTTCTCTGTCCGCACGATGTCCACAACCTGGTAGAGACCCAGGTTGATGAGGTACGGCTCCATCACCTCGTAGTACCTCATGTGAACGCACCTCAACTTCACATCTAGAAGATCCGTGTCCTGTGTTGAAAAATATAATCCGCATGGTGATAACATAATAAAATTTAAATCCAACAAAATTTAATGAAAATATAAGAAAAGGAACGTACCTCACGAGAAGCCAGTGAGACTCGGTGCTCGCTGTGGGGAATCCACAGGAGAGGACTGATGTGCTCCGTGCTGCTGGTACTGATCGGCTCGTCCACTACTGGACGCTGGGTAGGCCGTGCTCTAGGCATCCTGATATCTAAAATAACCTAAATTCGGTGAAATTACGCTTGATCAGCATAATTATGGTAAAAAAGGCCAAAATACCCTAAATATTAGTCATCTGTGCTAATTACACTAAATTATGCTTAATCAGCCTAATTATGGTAAAAAAGATCAAAATACCCTAAAAATTGGTCATCTGTGCTAATTACACTAAATTATGCTTAATCAGTCTAATTATGGTAAAAAAGACCAAAATACCCTAAAAATTGGTCAAACGTGCTAATTTCGGTAAAATTACGCTTAATCAGTCTAATTATGGTAAAAAAGACCAAAATACCCTAAAAATTGGTCAAACGTGCTAATTTCGGTAAAATTACGCTTAATCAGCATAACTATGGTAAAAAATGCCAAAATACCCTAAAAATTGGTCAAACGTGCTAATTTCGGTAAAATTACGCTTAATCAGCATAACTATGGTAAAAAAGGCCAAAATATCCTAAATATTGGTCATCTGTGCTAATTACACTAACTTGGGCTTAATTAGCCTAATTATGGTAAAAAAGACCAAAATACCATAAATATTGGTCAAAAGTGCTAATTTCGGTAAAATTACGCTTAATCAGCATAATTATGGTAAAAAAGGCCAAAATGCCCTAAATATTGGTCAATTATGCTAATTAAACTAAATATTGGTTAACTTAGCTAATTACACTAAATTACAACAACATAATCTAAATTATAACACCTAAAATCTAAATCTTAAACCCTAAAATAAATAAATTAAAAATTAAATTAGATAAAAAAAATTTACCTTAAAGAAGAGAGAATTCGGTTGAAGATGGGAGAATTGTGAGAGGAGAGAGAGAAAAAGGGGTATATAAAGGGTGAAATGCGGGTAAAAAAAAAAAAAAAAAAAAGGTACATAGCCGGCCATAAAATGGCCGGCTTAGGGAGGGTACATAGCCGGATTGAAAATGGCCGGCTTGGGTATATATCGATAATTGGTCCGATTCTGGGTATAATTAATAATTTGTATTAAACTTTGGATATTAATAAAAATGTCGGTCACACCATCTTACAATTTTCTTGAGAGTAGGTCCGATGGGCATCGGACCTACTTTGGTTCGATGGGTTTAATCACCGTCGATTTGCTTTAAGATCCGTGCAGAATGCTTTAAACTTCGTCTGTGTATGTTTCAATTTTCGTACGAACAAACTTAAATTAAATTGGACGGTCATCATGCTCGTTGAACCTAAAAGTAGGTCCGGTGGACATCGGACCTACTCCGTTCTCCTTACAATTAGTTTGCAATTGGCTATTGCAATAATTTATAAAATTGCTAAAAAAAATTAAATAAAATTAATCATAAAAATAATATAACATTATTAATTGAAAAATAGTTACGAAACTTATTGAAGTGACAAAAAACATCTTTTATAATTACATGATGAAAATGTTGTTAGTATTAGTTTGTGAGTGAGTCTATGGTACTATGCATATCACGAGTTGGTCCGTAATACGGATCAATATTTTCGTTTTCAAAATCCTAACGGTCGATTCTAAACGTTCAACATGATCTCCATATGAATATGTACTTGCAGACTGAATTTTATAATTTTTATAATTTTTTTACTATTTTTTAAGATTAGTAGAAAATCACTTGATCTGAAAATTCTTGATCATCCAAAAACAGTGATTTTCTATCTATCTTTAAAAATAGAAAAAAAATTCTAAAAAATAAAAAATTTGATTTGCAAGTATATATTCATATAAAAATTATGTTGAACGGTTCAGATCAATCGTTAAAATTTTAAAAATGATATTGAACGATTCGTATTACGGACTATATCGTCCTATACATAGAACCATAGACTCCCTCTTAGTTTGTATACATTACAACTTACAAATGTTTTGACTTCATACAGCACATGGACTATAGAATGAAAACAGTGTTGCATAAGATTCGTGCGCTGCATGAAGTGTACGGTGCTCTGTTAAAATCTTTAGTCGGCTAAGACCACTAGCGCTCCGAGCCCAATCCTCTGAGGTAACGTAATATTTATGTATAAATATGGTCCGTTCGATCAGGATCCGGACCAATCCGATTAAGTTAGAATGCAATGTCTCTCTTCAATATTCGTGTGGTTTCTGATCGGACGGTCCAGATCTGAGAAGAAATATTTCTGATCGGATAGTTACGGAAAAGCCCTCGTCTACCAAAATATCTGATACCTAGGGTTTTTGCTCTTCATAAGCCGCAAAAACACGCAGAGAGAGAGAGAGGCATCGCTCGCATTTTTCCAACATCTGAAATCGATCTGAAGGTAGATTCTTTCTCTTCTTCTATTACTCTCTGATTTCTCAATTTGTATAATAGTGTACCGTGTTTGTTGAATTTGTAAATTTATCATGAATCTAATTTTTATTGATAAATACAGCAGATCGTAGATCTGTTCTAAGTAGCAGAGTCTTTTGGTATCTGATGTAAAAGGATGATTTCCTTGATTTGACTTTTTTTAGGAATAGTTTGTAAAAATGCCTAATATATTACTTAATTTTGACCTTGAGTCTTTTGATATTTGCAGAGTAGAGAAAGTTGAGAAATGTCAGATGGAGAAGAATACCAGGTTTTTATTGGGAATCTTTCTTGGACTACAACAGATCGGAGTCTAGAGGATGCGTTTGGCAAATTTGGCAAAATTGCAGATGCAAAGGTATCATACAATGTTCCTCTCTTTCATAATATCCTTTTATCTTCTTTAAATTATGAACTGTATTTTTTAGCCTAAATATTATAGTAACATAGATATATGAGTCCGGCTATGTTACTCATGTAAGCATATTGGCATCTGCATACAGGTCAAATTGAAAAATTTCATATTCAAAATGTCTGAGTTAAGTAGCTTATTATATTGGTTATATATTGAATTTGTAGAATACCAATTTTTACTATTTTAGAATTTCTTTACTATTTTTTATGATTTTTGAAAGATGACCCTTTTTGACATGCCAATAATGCATCAATATATGCACAAAATCTTCATTTTATTACTGCTTACTTGATATTAAATAAATTCATACAATTTTAAATTTTATATGTAAACAAAACTCTCAAGAAGAAGATTGGTTTGAATGGTTTGGGTTTGTCATCTGGAATTTGAAAACGGATATATGACTTATAAGCATATGCCTTGATATGCTTATATAAGTAGCGTAGCCGGACTCTAGATATATAACTGTAAGCCTAATTTCTATATGTTTGTTCTTGCCATGTATAACTTGCCTTAGATTTTCATTTCATGAATCTATTTC
>JAJGRW010000229.1:880400-972172 GCA_025461045.1 Carex parvula | reverse complement strand
ATGTAAACGCTTGATAGGCCTAGTTCATGTACAACTACTATGGATCAATAAAAAGCATGCTCCCTTGGAGCTTTACTGAAAATTGTTTGCTTTTTTTCTTTTTGCTTGTTCTTCTTGCTTGATGTCTCTCTTTGATCTTAGTCGTTCCTTTCTATGTTATAATAAGAAAGGCTGATGCTTTGGCTTTGATATGTGAGTCAAGCATGAAGCCGTTTAAGGAGAATAAAGTCTTTCATGTAGCAATCAATGCTACAGTGAATAAGTAAAAACAAAAAAAAAAACAAAAATGTAGTTGCTGCCTTGTTTCTTTGTTCATTTTGCTTCCTTTGTTGGGAGCTTACAAAATAACAAAAAATGAGAGAGTTACATGATATTTAGGTTCATCTTATGATGAATAAATATATGTAACTTAATGACCAATAAGTGTGCCTTTGTCTTTACTGTTTTTAATAAAAATATTAAATGAAAAAAAAAAAGAAGTTTGTGTTGATTCCTTTAGTTAATAGGATCTGTCCTCATTCGAATATCTTAGCACATAACATAAATATATATTTTGAAATAAAAGTTGCAAGCTTTTGACATTTCCTCTTTTGATGTTTTTAAATCAACTTTTTAATTCTTTTAAAGTGATTAAGTACCAAAAATATGAGAGTTGAGCTAGCTAGCTTCCTCTCATATTGGAGCTATTTGATTATTTTGATGAAGAATTAAAAAGAAATTAAAAGTGACAATAAAAAAATGCACAAAGGGGTTGAAAAGGTCAAGCTAGCTAGCTTCCTCTCACTCTCTTAAATGATCCAAGGGCCCATGATTCATATATTGAGATTTGACCTTTCATGCATACAAGTGTACTAGATTACACCTTTTGAAGGATTAAATTGATATATATGAATATGGTGAAAGATAGAGTCTAGATGCAAATAGACAGCAATTACTATGGCAGTATGTCATTGTATTCTTATTCCTATGACATCTTAATGATTTTGTCCTATAATCAAATGAAAAGAGCACATAATACACAAATTTTGATGAAACCAGGGGTCTCCCTGTAAAATGTCAAGTTCTGACATTTTTGATGAATTAAAAACATTGAAAGATGATTTTTTTGGAGCTTTGATCTTCTCCCTTTCTCTTTACTGGTACAAAACAGTAGCCTCCAAGCCAATGAAAAGGGTTCTGACCTCAACCAGTCAGTGCAGCATGTATTGATACCTCTGTACCAGTCTTTGGTACCATACCAAACTCAAGTCCAGCAGCCAAGCATGGTTTAGAGGCTGCTGGCACAGTGGCACACCTCAACAGGCCAAAATTGACCTCTGTCAACAAACTGAACTGCACAAAGCATAGTGAAACTCAAAATGAAAAACAAATCACACAGTCAAATAAAGGACTCCAAACACATAAATTTGACACAAATTTCATACTAATTGGATTTTATTTCGATTTTATATGAATTTTTGAAGTTCAGTTCCAAAAACAGCAAAAAAAATCAGCATTTAAGCAAAGAGAGCTGCTGCTGGTAAATAGACTGTACTGACTGACTGGAAAATCAAATCAAAGAACAAACATCATGATTAAATAGAAACTTCAAAATACACACAAATGGACATAATTTCATATTCTTCTGATTTCATTCGAGATTATGAATTTCTGAAGTTCATCAATCAAAACAAGAAAATCCAGCAAATAAAAGAGCAAATTTCCCCTAATGCCCTTCAGTGTAAATAATGACTTTAAAAATAGAAATAAAATTCCAAAAAATCATGAAACTTGCTATAATTACAGCTCACTTGATATATTATGGATATATAATAAATAATGTGTGATTATCAACAAATTGATAAAAAAAAACGTAGACTTGAAGATAACATACCAGGAAGCTTGCACTATATCAAACCTCAATATTGAACTACAAGCTAATTAAGTCTCTTGACTTCAAACATACCCCAAATACCTGAAAGGATCGAACCCAGGCTCTGATTGTATCCCTGGCCTGTACCACACCCTCAGAACCAAATCGGTACCACATCAAAGAAATTCGGATTTCAGCATGACCACATATCCAAGTAAATGTAAAATTGATGCTCCTATCACCTTTTGAGGAATGATACGATGTCAAGTGACCGATTAATCGAAGAAAGTCACAACTAATTTGAAAGAATCAAGTTTAAAAATCAGAAACGAGCGCTACAGTTGAGCTCTACAGTGAAACGCCGCCCTCGGTGGGGCCGAAGGTGACCGACGACATGATCACTGTATTCTCAACTCTCAAGCGATGCCAACCATGCTCCTCTTGGGCATTGCCGTGACCGGAGCGTGACCGGAGCTCGAAAAAAAAACCAATCCCGGCAAGTCTTTGTTCATATCAGGAGTCGCACCAATTTCAAGGCAATTCGAATCGTCTGATCTCTGCGTCAAAAGGAGGTTCAGCGAAAATGATAATCTCAAAGCAATCCGAAAGTCCATATTCAAACATTAAAGCCCAACGGTTACGCCCTCTGGGACCCGCATGTCAGCATCCTTGATTTAAGATAGAAATGTTCTAACCAAATCTCAAGTTAAAATGAGAGCAATACGAATGTCGAAGGCCTAGGCCTAAATCTCAAGAGTCTAACATAATTCAATGATCTGAGTACATCTCAAAGCCATATATTAATAAATCAAAATCTTTTACAAATAGGTCCCTGAAGAGAATCAAGCTTTACAAATAAGCCCTTTTCAGTCCTTTTTGGCCATAACTTTTTCATCCTAAGCCCAAATTGACTCAAACCACCTCCAAATGAACTCAAATTGAATCTCCATGTTTCTAAACCAAAATTAAATATGTCCAAGCATCAGCCAAATCCTGAAATGACCAAAATACCCTTTTCTTCAAATTAAATGATTTTATAACAAAAATGTAAATAGACATGCCATAAATTAAATACAAATAAATATTGTACATACACTCTTCAGATGTCCAAATTCCCACTTCTGAAATGCAATAAACTTATTTTAATATAAAGTCACATACGTACACAGTCCAAACATATAGAAAATCAAATCAAAACCAAAGTCAATACATGAGTTCCCCTTTTAGCCCCTTTATTCAATTCACAACATGGCCTCAAATCCTGGAATGAACGAGGTATTCAGTATGGCTTGGAAGGGTCATCTGATGTAATTAACAGCGGAGGCTTGCGCCCGCTGGGAGTTAAACGTCCCACAATCATTAAACTCTCTCGATGGGCTGATTATGATTCGTAGGTCTGTCGAGGGTGAACCGGAAGGAATAGCAGAAAGAAAGAAATGAATGTTTCAAGTTCGATGTTCTTTAACCAATCGAGAGCATTGAACTATGAGACATTCAAATACACATGCACACACCTTCCATACCAGCTGTGCAACTTTCTGCGCCCTACAAGTTCATATTTCTGGTACTCTGTCTTTTAATATGTTTTCATGCTTGGAATTAGAACACAATACATCAACTGCTGAGGTCAATTTCTACTTTTACAAAACAATTACAACTGTCATACTAATGCTAATGGAAATATCTACATTTAATGGGTCCGAAAATCACCAAAACTGTAATTCTAGAACTGCGTCAGTTTGGGGCTGTTTGTAATTGGGTGCAGTTTGAAATTGTACATTACTAAACTGCATTTCTTGCTAAATACACCCATTGACAGATTTTAAACAAACTTACAACTAAAAATTCATTTGGGTCAGTGTGTACAAGACTACAATCCTTCACATGGCAAACAACATCACTAATGTAATTTTTATCAATTTTTACAACATGTACAGCCAATTGAAGCAATACACTCCTCTTTTTTTATAGAAGAAGTTTAGGTACCGTGAAGATGAAGATCCCCTCCATTGTCGGAATGTTATGTATGCCATAGCAGCAAAAAGATACACCGAGGAGCTGCACGAGGCCAGGGACAGTTGCTTCAAAAAATTTGGCAATAACAAACAGGCATGGAAGACATGCATCCCACATTGGTGCCTTGACCATAACAATTGGCACGGCCTTTGTGATATCTTTGCCACAGAGGAGTGGCAAGGACTGAGTAAAACAAACAAGGTTAACCGCACAAAGACTGGACCCAAAATCTCCCACCATGGGGGATCAGCAAGTGCACATCAGCACCTGGAAAAACTGGTATGCTTCATTATCACCTTTGCAAATTAAAACTATTTGTAATTAAGGACACAATAGTTGATCATGTTCCCCGTGTTTTTCCCTTTTCATGTGTAGACAGAATTAAATAATGGAAAACAGCCACCAATGAGGGCACTTTTCATCCATCTTCATTGTGCTAAAGAAAATGGCAAATCACCAATTGTTGCCCAAATGGAAGCTGCTGCCGCTGCGGCCGCTGTCACCGCTGCCGCCGCTGCGGTGGAGTCTGGACCAGCAGATCTCAATGAGGCTAATGGGGTAATTGATCCAAGTACAACCGAGGCTAACACACAGCTTGAAGCTTTGGATATTGCCTCCTTGCATTTTACAAATGAACAAACACAATCAGTCTATGTAAGTGGTAATCTGTACATATATTTGCTGAAATGTCATACCTTAGTACATTATTTTAAGTAAACACGTTACTTCCCTGGTAATATGTTTACGGTGGTAAATGTTGTTGTCTCTAGTCAAAATTCCATTGTATGGCTGCTCATGGTAACCCACATCCAAATAGACTTAATAACTTGCATATATTACAATCACTATCAAACCTCAACTGCAACGCCTCAAATGACATAAATTTGGCAATCTATTATATCAATATTGCATGACCAAAAAAGGTACCACAGTCAGGTATGTGATGTTCAATGTAAACCATTAAGCATAGCATTAGTTACCGACAAAAAACACAACTGGAAAAAGAAAGAAAGAATAATTGGAAGAAATGCAAAAGGGAGGTAGCTCACCACTCATGTGCACACTATGAATTATCAGAACATAGTAGCTATTTTAACTGAATTTAACATATTACATATTTCTCGTATGTTGCAAATTATAGCAAAAAGTAAACAACATGATTGCTGATGAGGCCAATTCCAGCATGGATGAGAGCTCCATGTTCTTGTCAGCTGTAGGCGGAGCAAGCCATGGCCGGGTGCGAGGATTTGGAAGTATGCTTGACGATAAGGTGCAAAAAGCAAACAAAAAACCAGGCCCAACCACACACCTTGTTCTGTTTCGGGCCTGACAAACGCTGGAGAGGAGACAATCTTATCTCGGGTTGAATTACAAAAGCTCTTGGCTGACAGTGATCGTCGTCAAGCCGAGGAAAGGGCCGAGCGGAAAAGAGAACTAGCACAATATGACTTCTACATCAAAAATTATTTTCCATGATGGGGTCACAGTGCCCACTGAACAGGTAATTATGACAAATTTTATGACTAATTTATGGATTTGAATTTAGGTTGCTGTGTTGCCAGATTCTAATATGACACTTTGGTTATAAGTTGCTTGTTAAAAGCATCATATCATCTATGTGATACCTGTGTTGTGTAGCACATTAAGAAAGGTTTGTGTGGCGCTTCTACATTAGCCATATTCATTACTTGTACAATTGTGTGCTGCTGCTACATTTGAAAATATTATTACTTCTTAGCCATAGTGATTACAAAATTCATCAATCTAGTAAGGTTTGATTGGTGCTTCTACATTAGCCATATATATTAATTGAAAATTGTTAAATAGAAATTCAGAAATTAAGTCACCCCCCCCAAGTTATTGACATAGTTGCACAACAGTAATGTGTTGCCTTTGCTACTGAGATGTAGTGGCTTAGTGGCATTCTATACTAAATAATATTTGTTGTTCAACTTAGTCTCAAGTACACAATTTAACTACATTTACTTAAGAATTCATGTTGTAACTGTTATAAATCATATCGTACTTTTGTCATTTCCAAATTATAAGACACGTGCTCATATTTTCAATGCTTAGGGTCACGGTTCCACCTCTCAACCATCTCATGAACGAGCTTCACACACTCAGCCGGGCATCTCCCAGGTAAAGAGTTTAAAAGGGGATCATTATTACAGACAGGAAAAATTAATTGAGGGAGGGGGGTTATAAATAAGAAAAGGTGAATTATAACCACATTGAGGGTTTATCTTGCTGTTGTTGTTATTTGTGATTTCAATTAAATAGAAGTTCAGTCCAATAACTTACTATTGAACTGATATAAATAACATGTTCTTTCCATATTATGTACTTAGGGTCTGCCATGTCTTACACCAGAAAATCAGGGAGGGTCTTTCAATGCACTATAAATCAACCTGGAAACGATGAACTTGCCACAGATGGAGCTGAGATGAACCAATGGTTCGGTCAGTCTAGCTTCAACGTGAACCCGCCAATCTAGAGTGCAAATGTGTGCATGTTAGGACTTATATATAGTTCTAACAATTGATCAGCATAGCTAGGTACTACAATGTATATTTTGGTTAACATATGGGGGTATATTTTGGTTAACATATGCGGGTATATTTTGGTATATTTACAGGGGTATATTCTGGTATATTTACAAGTGCATTACAGAGATGTTTTGTAATGTGTTTTGCACATATTTTGGTACTATAATGTAGATGACTGTGTAACCGCTAATTATATGCTTTCGATCAAATTAGATATCAATGTGTTTGTGTTTGTTTGGTGAGGGTGAGAAATGGGGAATATGGAACAGTACCGGGTTGGTACAGGGAGGACAGCAGAATAGAGTCAAACTGATAAAACACCAGTTAATACTGCATTCCCATGGGTCCATCCACCGAAATAACATTCCATGGAAATATGCACCCATGGAATAAGTCAAGTGGGTCCCACGTGTCCTTGGAAATAACAAGATGGGTCCCACTTTGGATGCCCTTGGAAATAACCTGATCTACCCTTGGAAATACTCAGTGGGTCCCAGGTTCGCTACCATTGGAAAAAACTCGGTGGGCCCCACCATAATCTCCTTGGAAATACACAAGTGGGGCCCACCACATTCATCCTTGGAAATAGTCAAGTGGGGCCCACCACATTCATCCATGGAAATAGTCAAGTGGGGCCCACCACATTCATCCTTGGAAATAGTCAGGTGGGGCCCACCTGTGTCATCCTTGGAAATACTCAGTGGGTCCCAGGTTGGCCACCCTTGGAGATAATCAAGTGGGGCCCACCTCATTCATCCTTGGAAATACTCAAGTGGGCCCCGTTCACAATCCCTTGGAAATAATCCTGACAGGGGAAGGTGTGAAACTATTTCCATGCGTACTTTTTCCAACGGCCATCGCATGGAAAAGGATTTAAAAACTATTTCCAACGGGTAGCGCTTGGAAATAACAGTTTTTTTGCGTTTTTCCATGGAGGCTTGTTGCGACGGTAGTATTTCCAACGGCGGCCGTTGGAAATGACGTTTTTTGGGCTTGTTCCAACGGGTAGCCGTTGGAACAAGCCATTTTAGGACCGTTGGTATAAACGGAGATTCTAGTAGTGTTTCATGGTAGATTAAATTAAATATAAGAAGAGATAATGACACCATACTTCATACGTGTACCCAGTGGGGTCCACAAATTAAGCTGGAAGCATTCTTTTTTCCTTGTTCCTCAAGCATGTAATTTATATTTATAGCTGAGTAGGGGTGTCAATGGGTACGGTACGGGTCAGGTAGAGACATTTTCATACCCATATTCATTAAAATTGATCTTATTCATACCCTACTTTTACCTATTAAGAATTAACCCTACCCTATCCTACATTTACCCATTAATATTATCGGGTAACGAAACAGTAGCGGGTGAATAACGGATAATACTAATATAATAATTAGTTTTATTATATTTTACAAATAAAACATCAAAAACTCATTATGTTTTACAAATTATATTTTACTCATTAACTCTTATATTTATGTTTATTCTGAATAGTTAATGAGTAAATTAAAAAAATATACATTTGATCACTTAATTCATATAAGAAAAGACAATCAAATGTTTATTTATATGTTATATATATTGTTCTATTTGGTAATTTCATGTGCAACTTCATAGGAACACTAATGCAACTTCAAGGAAAAAGAACAAAATTGCATTTCAACAAAGATTAATTAATCAATCATTGGTGGAAATAAGTATGATACATAAGAAGGTGAGAGCCAATATTGTCAAACAAATAATATTTTATTTTTCTTTGACAGAATCTTTGACTTTCAAAAGTCAACTTTCCTTTTGCCAATTTTATTTTCTTTTGATTGAAATGGTCAATATGGTAAACTTTCTGAGAAAATTAAACAGCTTGCGTGATTCTTAATAATATACATATTTTTGGTAATATTCAATGTCTACTTATATTGTTTTCTTTATAAGACTCTGCTGATGTTGTTAATGTTTAAAAAAAAAAAAAAATGATACTTCTTTGTTGCTTCCAAGAGGATGCAAATGGAAGAGAAATCAGTATAAATTACATACAAACAGAGGAGAAAGAATAGCTCCCCTCCATCTCTCCATCTCAATTAAACAAACAAGACATACTCAAAGGTATCAACATGAGTACTTTTAATGTAATTATAGTTTACGGTATTTTGGGATTAATTCTCATTCATTGATAGTCTGTCTACATATACAACTCAATCTTACACTTTAGTCCCTATAACTAGTATATTCACACTTTTACCTAAATACCCTTATATTACAATACAATATTCAACACTCCCCCTCAAGATGATGCATAGATATTGATCATGTTCATCTTGTCTATTACATTGGAGAAGTCTGTGACACTCAACCCTTTTGTGAAGACATCAGCAATTTGCTCCTTGGTACGAACGAAAGGCATACATATAATGCTCTCGTCAAGTTTATCCTTGATAAAGTGTCGATCAATCTCCACATGTTTGGTTCTATCATGTTGTACTGGGTTGTTTGCTATGTTTATAGCCGCCTTGTTGTCACAGTACAACATTATGGGTTTGTTCTCCAACAACCCCAATTCCGATAGCAATCTTCGTAACCACAACCCTTCACTCACACCTTGGGCCATGGCTCTATACTCAGCCTCTGCACTAGACCTTGCTACTACATTCTGCTTCTTGCTTCCCCAGGAAACCAGATTACCCCCAACAAACGAACAGTAGCATGAAGTTGACTTTCTATCATCAAGACACCCTGCCCAATCGGCATCTGTATAGACTTCAATCCTAGTGTGCCCATTTTTACTCAAGAGCACACCTTTTCCTGGACAACTCTTGAGATACCTCAGAATCTGATACACGGCCTCTTCATGTGGAATTCTAGGGTCGTGCATATACCTGCTCACTACGCTCACAGCGTATGCAATGTCAGGTCGAGTATGTGCTAAGTAGATCAGTCTGCCTACTAGGCGCTGATACTGTCCTCTATCTACTTGATCACCTATTCCTCCCTTCAGCTTATTATTAGGGTCTATGGGTGTATTGACAGGTCGACACCCAAGCATTCCCGTGTCTCTCAGTAGATCTAGAACATACTTTTGCTGTGAAAGAACTACCCCTTTTTTTGAGCGAGCAACCTCAATGCCTAGAAAGTAGCGTAATTCACCCAGGTCTTTCATTTCAAACTCTGTGGCTAAGCTGGCCTTAAGCCTCTTCATCTCAACAGGATCATTACCTGTTAACACTATATCATCCACATACACCACCAGAATGCAGATTTTCTCTCCTTTCCTTTGGATGAACATAGTGTGATCGGCACTACTTTGCTGATAGCCTAGTTTTTTCATTGCCATAGAAAACCTGTCAAACCAGGCTCGTGGTGACTGCTTTAACCCGTACAGGGAGCGCTTCAGGTGACACACTTTACCCTTCAGTTGTTCATTTTCAAACCCAGGTGGGATCTCCATATATACCTCTTCCTTTAGGTCCCCATGAAGAAAGGCATTTTTAACATCTAGCTGGCACAAATCCCACCCAAAGTTTATCGCACACGAGATGAGAGTTCTGACAGTATTCATTTTCGCCACTGGAGCAAAGGTCTCCTCATAGTCCACACCATATGTTTGTGTGTAGCCCTTGGCCACCAATCTGGCCTTGAATCTGTCCACCTTTCCCTTTGGAGTATATTTTGTCGAGTATACCCACTTGCATCCTACAGTGCTTTTGTTGGACGGTCTAGGGACCATATCCCAAGTGTCATTCTTGACTAATGCTCTCATCTCCTCGAACATTGCCTTCTTTCACTTTGGGTCCTGCATTGCTTTCCTCCAATCACATGGAACAGAGTTAGAGTGTAAGGAGGTTACAAAAGCTTTGTAAGTAGGGGAAAGTGTCTCAAATGAGACATAGTGAGAGATAGGATGCGAGGTTGAGACATCTTCCCCTTGCTTCAAGACAGTCGACCGGACTCCTTTGCGCAAGGCAATAGGAAGATCGAGATCAGAGAAAAGAGGAGTACCTGAGGGTAACTCTGAGTTACCTGAAGGCTGTGGTGTGAGTGAGCCGTCGACAGGAGCAAGTAATTGGTATTGATCTTGGACCGGAGGTTGCTCAACATTCTCATGGCGAGGTTTTCGAGTGTAAACCTTGTTGATCTGCCTATTAGGAGGTGGTAGGCTTTGGTCAATGCTTGAGTCCATATCTGTCTCTGTAGTTGGACTTAGGCCAATCGTAGTATCGGGCATACTGTTATCAGATTCCTTACTCTCCCCCTCTCGACCAACTCGGTCCGAGGGATAGGTGACAACCACCTCAAGAAGATCATGAAATGTAACTGAAGATGCATTGGACTGTGCATCGGAAAGAGTAAAATAGGGTTCTGTCTCTCGAAATGTCACATCCAAGCTTTCCAGCATCCTTTTTTTCACAGGGTCATAACATCTATACCCCTTTTTCCCACTGGAGTACCCAACAAACACACATTTGTGGGCCTTCGCATCGAGTTTGCTAATACCTGGACTTGTGTTATGAACAAAACACACACAACCAAACTTTTTGGGAGGTACCTTGAATGAGGTGGTCCCTGTGAGCATTTCGAGTGGTGTACTGAAGTCCACCGCTCTCAAAGGCATTCTGTTGATCAAATACGTAGCAGTCTGCACTGCTTCTCCCCAAAGGTACCTCGGAACGTTCATGGCAAAGAGGAGGCACCTCGTCACTTCCAGGATGTGCCTGTTCTTCCTTTCTGCAACACCATTTTGTTCAGGTGTATTCACACATGTAGTTTGATATACAATACCATTACCTCGTAAGAAGTCTTGCATTGCCCTGTTGGTGTATTATGTGTCATTATTTGAGCGTAACACCTTCACTTTCTTCTCAAATTGGGTTTCCACCATCTTGTGAAAAGTCTTGAAGCACTCCAAAACTCCCTCTTTACTCTTCAACAGGTACAGCCAAGTCATCCGGCTATAACAATCAATAAAGGTGACAAACCACCTTGAACCAGATAGAGCAGTAACTCTCGAGGGCCCCCAAACATCAGAATGAACAATATCAAAGCAAGAAACACTTCTATTACCAAAAGAGGGATACATTGTTCTGGTGTGCTTAGCAAACTCACAAGCATCACATACTAGTTTAGTCTTGCTACACTTAGAATACAACTTGGGATACAACCTTCCAAGCACAGTAAAAGATATATGCCCTAAACGGCTATGTAACAAAAACATCTCCAACTCTGGAGTCTCTGCCAAACAAGCTCTCGGGTCCAAAACCTTCCCTTCTTGCTTAAGTCGGTACAAGTCTTCACTCCTCTTGCCAATACCAATCACTCTTCCTGTCTTCAGCTCCTGCAACACAACATGAGTAGGAGACAGAGAAACAACACAGTTAAGATCGTCTACCAATTGACTAACTAATAGGAGGTTATTGGTGAATTTAGGAACATGAAAGACTGATGATAGCTGGAGGTCTGGAGTACATGTTACATCCCCAACTCCTGCTATTGAACAAAGCGAGCCATCGGCTGTTTGTACTTTTTCTCTCCCAGACATAGGCTTATAGGTTTTGAACAATGTAGGGTCAGGGGTCATATGTTTAGATGCCCCAGAGTCTACAATCCAGGACTGATCCGGGCTAGACTCGGCTATTAGGGCTTTTATAATAGTGCCAACAGGTCTAACTACAGTGGTAAGAAGAGAGGAAGGAATGTAACCGTCAGCCCCAGATGGAGCAGCAATAGATGAGGCACTGCTAGTTGAGGTAGTGGACAAGAGACGAGCTGCAAGCTGAGTCACCAGTTGAGTCAACCTATCATCAGTGCCTGAACTTGGCGTACTAGTGTTGTCAGCCACATGTGCCTTTTGGTATCCTCCACCACGTCCTGGTCCACGACCTCTACCTTGTCCTCTGCCACGTCCACCATCACGACCTCGACCTCTAGCTGGTCTTCCATGTAAGTCCCAGCAAGTCTCCCGAGTGTGATTTTTCCTATGGCAGTGATCACAGACTTTGTCACCCTGGGAGGACATTGAGTGTGGCTGGATGAACATAGCTGAACCCTCCTGTACTGGCAATGATATCATTGCCTTCCTCCTGCTTTCCTCTTGAACCGCTACTGCAAAGGCATCACGAAGAGCAGGTAGCGGATTCCTCTGCCAAAGACTCTGTCGAATCTGCTCGAACTCAACGTTGAGGCCAGCAAGGAAGCGAAAGGTCCTTCTTTTCTCCAACCAGTTTGTGAAGGCTAGTGCATCTACCGAGCATGTCATAGCCAAAGGATCAAAGAAATCCATTTGCTCCCACATATTGTTCAACTCTGAGAAATACTCAGTCACACTCATTTCTCCCTGTACTAGACTGTCTGACTTAGACTGGAGGTGATAGATCTGCCCATGGTTACCCTTTTGAGAGTACATCTCGGCTGCCCGATCCCACACTTGTCGAGCAGTGTTCAACATCATAAACTGACTTTGCAGTCTAACCTCCATCGAATTGACCAGCCATGACATAACTTGCCCATCGTCTGCCTCCCACTTCTGAAACTCAACTTTCTCCTCTATCTTGCCATCTTTCTTCTCATATTCTGAAAGTTCTGGTTTCTTTGCCGTACCGGTAACATACCCGGTTAGTCTCTGACCTTTCAAGTGCATCAGCATTTGCCTTGACCACAATAGATAGTTCTCAGCCCCATTCAGTCTCACTGAGATGACCTGAGATGATTTAGAGTAGTTCCTGTCTTCTGCCATTTTCCTTTTTTTTTTTTTTTTTTTTTTTTGGTAGTTCAACAGTAGAGACAATAGAGATACGCAGCAGCCTCCAAATTCAAGCCAGTACTTAGTTGAAGGTCTCTATTGTTGAAGGAAACACGCAAAATACTAACCCTCGGAGTGACAATAACCCTCGGAGATGAGTGCCTCGCAGATGAGAGACAAGGAAACACGCAGCGAAGGAGAAAGGGCGACGATCGGAATGGTCTCCGCGCTGGACTCCGCGCTGCGACACACTCGCGTTGGACTCAGCGCTGCGACTACGCGCTGGCGACAGCGGCAACGATCAGAATGGTCGACTCGCGCTGGACTCCGCTCTGCGACTACGCGCTGGCGGACTTGCTCTGGGAGGCGACCTTGCTCTGGGCGGAATAGCGGCGGAAGCTCATGCGGCACACACAGCGGAGAGAAACCCTAAGCTCTGATACCATATAGTTTACGGTATTTTGGGATTAATTCTCATTCATTGATAGTCTGTCTACATATACAACTCAATCTTACACTTTAGTCCCTATAACTAGTATATTCACACTTTTACCTAAATACCCTTATATTACAATACAATATTCAACAGTAATTTACTCATGTTTCTGTTTATTCTTTTTCCTTATTTTTGGTTTCATTCTCAGCATGATCATAACCTATTACGCCATTCCACAACAAAAGGTCTCTGTTATAAATGCTAATTTGACCCGCTTCGAGCTCATGGCTAACTCGGTAACTTCTCTTTTATATAACCTCACCTTTACCATGAACATCCACAACTCTGTTTGGTTCAACAAAGCCGACTATCATGATATGGAGGTTGATTGCTACTACAACAACGAGCAATTTGACTCGATAGAACTTGTGGATTTTAAGCTAAAACCAAGAAGAACTCGTATTTTTAACTTCTCTCGAAGTGGCAACTCTACTGTAAATCTACAAAGCAATGGTGTTGATGCTTTTAGGAGATCGAATGAGACGGGATTTTTTGACTTGGAAATTTGGCTTAAAGGAAAAAGAACATATGCAAATGAGGATGGAGATTACGATGCGAAATTTTCTTATCAATGCAAACTGAACTTGCAACTGATCACATCTCAAAATAGCAGCACACAAGCCAGCTTTCAGCCGGTGAAGTGCCATTAAGCCTTTCCGTCCCTGGCCGGTTGCTATTTGGAAGACTTAGAATGTGTGTAGTTCTAGCTTATGTTGCATCACATTCACTTTTATTCTGTTATTATCCCATTGTTCTTTTGAAGATCGCCTCTAATGTTGTTTTGAACAGAATGTTATTTTATGCAAGCTGTAAGCTAGTGTACCAGAGGAGCAGCGAAGGAAGCCATTTTTCAATGTTTCATTTGTATAGGTCCTTTGATTGATATTATTATAGTTTTATTGAAATTTGCTTCTTTTAATTTGTAAGTTGTCGCGTCCGGAGAACTGTTTCATATTTTTTTTGACAGTTTGTATTAATGGATGGAGCTCCCAGAATGATTAGAACTCTGTAATTTATATTCTGTCAAAAAATTATGAAGTATCTCACTATTTTGATTTTATAATTCATATTTTGTCAGTGCCTATAAAATTGTGATGTACCTAAATTTAGAATAATGTTAAAAAAAATTTAAGTTAAACAATTAATAGCTACTTGACTTGTTTTCTGCTACAGCCTGTGCTGGAGATGATGCTTACCAGTAAAACCTGTTATGTTATCACTGTGTGCGCTCTAAATTCGGCATTATATTACTGGCATTGTACTCCTTAATTTTCTAATACAGCTTTTCTAGCCTTTATTAATTTCTTAATAGTACTTCTTATTAGCAGGCAAATATTATAAATAAGGAAGGTAGAATCAGTAAAATATCAGCACCAGGTTTTGCTAAGTGTACCCAGACCCTTCATTTCCAACACAATCTAATGCATTCATCAATGTAGAATCAGTAAAATTCCAGAACCAAGTCAGTGAAGGGAAGGGACACGGTAAGAGTATATATATTTTGAGATTAAGGATAGAAACCCATTTCTTCTTTAAATAAATATGTATTTTTAATGGTTAAATAAAAAAATGAGAATATTAATTAATAAAATAAGTGAGCTTTAATTAGAAGTACAAATAGTTGATTTGAAGATTTAGATGGGTAAATATCTAAATTAAATTATGAGTGAGTAAAGCTAGTGTGTGCTATGCTCACCAAGAGGGCTAGCTTGGTGATCATAACTCCCAAATCTATTGGATGAGCTTCAAACGACGAATCTAAACTGTTGAAACCGATCTCTACTTCACAAGTGATGCGTGTATATGTAAAAATTTTATATTTTGAATTTATTTAGTACAAAATTTATAAGTTATTTGAATGCATTTACTTTTTATAATTTTTAACCGCTTCACTTTGTACTAAAATGAATTCAAAAATTTCAAAATTTTGCAACTGCAGGCATCACTCGTGAAGTAGATGGGTTTCAACGATTTAGATTCATCACTCGTGAAGTAGATGTGGAGTCATATTTTCATTTTGAGTCTATGGAGTCATATTTTCGTACTACGGAGTCATATTTTCATTTTGAAAATTCTAATAGTCGATTTGAACCGTTCAACGTGATACCCACATGAAGTACTTGCAGACTAAATTTTATATTTTTTTTGAATTTTTTTACTATATTTTAAGATAGGTAGAAAATCACTTGATCTGAACATTCTGGACCATCCAAAAACAGTGATTTTCTACATATCTAAAAAAAATATTAAAAAAATTCAAAAAAATAGAAAATTTAGCCCATAAGTATATTCTCATATGGAAATCATGTTGAATGGTACGGTTCGAATCAACCGTTAGAATTTTGGAAACGAAAATATTGATCTATAGTACGGACCAATCCGTGCTATGCATAGTACCATAGAATCACTCGACCATTTGCTAAATCAATTAAATTAGCTTCTATTTCTTAATGCGTATTGGCGTTACACATTGTTCTATACATAATATATATGTATATCTCACACACTCTCTCTTGCCATGTATTACGTGGAAAATAGGCAAGAAAAGAAAAAGATTTGTAATGGACGGTCTGGATTCAAACTCAAATTTTGAGTTATCTCAGACGCTTTGAATTTGCAAGGGAAATAATTAATTGTATTAGATGATATTGAAAAGAAGAAAAATTATATGATGGTATAGAAAATATATTGATGGCCGAGTAAGAAATAATATGATATATGAAAGTCTTAAATGAGAAATGAGAAAATATGAAGAGTTGGAAGGATATATATTGGAAGGAGCACATAACATATTTTCCCTTTTGAAATATAATATATATTTTTTTTCCTTTTGTAAAGTTTCTGAGAAAAACAGCTATTGAGTGATTCTTAATAATATACATAAATATTTCTGGAAATATTCCATGTAGCACACAAGGTAACTTTCAGGCTGTCAAGTGTCGTTAGGCGTTTTCTTCTCTTGATTGATGGGTGAAGATTTTGACAAAACAGCTTTTAATTCATGCAGTGCACAGACAATAGAGTCAAAACAGTACTGCATATGACTTGCGCACTACACGAATCAAAAACAGCTCTGTCAAAATATTTACCCTTGATTGATAGACATGTCAACTGGGTTGCTATTTGGAAGACTTAGAATGTGGGTGATTAAGTTCATTGTTATTTATTTCAATGTATAGACTCTCTTGTACATTGCAATGTGTAAACTCTCTTGTATATTGGACTATAAATCGTTAGATTCAAAGTCCAAACAGCCGATCAAAACCATTTAACTTGATGAAAAAAAAAATTAGTAAATTCAAT
Organism: Carex parvula; assembly: GCA_025461045.1. Lineage (NCBI taxonomy): Eukaryota > Viridiplantae > Streptophyta > Magnoliopsida > Poales > Cyperaceae > Carex > Carex parvula. The sequence goes on along the minus strand of JAJGRW010000229.1, from coordinate 955,226 downwards.
TTCTTTCAAAGAGTCTCCTCTCTTCTTTCTCTTCGAACTCAAACCTAACAACTACAAAATACATGCGTTCAGCAATAAAATGGAATTGTTAAAAAAAAAAACAGATTTTTTTAATATGATGCCGTTTAAATTTTGTTATAAGTGGGTCACCATAGGAATTAATGTTGCTCGACGTGAAGTAATAAAAAAAAGTTAAAAGAAAAATTGAATTATTTATACACTTGAAGAATACAATAGGGCAATTCAAGTATCCAACTTTGGATATATATGAGAACAAAGCTTTATTACATGCCATCATAGTTTATTAATTAGAACATTTGTTCTATTTGGCAGTGAGTTTTAATTGGAGATCATCAACAAATGCAATGACAATACAATCTAACTTTTTTTTTTTTGCAAAATCCTCCTTTTGAACAACCAGTTAAGCACCAACTGTTACATGTTGCATTATTAACACACTTTGTATTGCCATTCCATTTATGATGGTCGGTGCAACAATCTTGACCTGAAACACCTACATATTTATTTCAAAAATATCCAGTTATTTTTGCAATGGTACAAATTTACATATTTTAACAAGGTTGCACACAGATTACTGACTCATTTTGATCTATCAATATAGATCAGTATATATCTGTAAGATTCACTTTTTTTTCTTTTATGGATATAATGAAAAGTATATATGAATTCAAGGTAGGCACACACATATAAAATATAATATTAATGGAATATAACTTTTCCGTTAGTATTTTGGACGGAATAAGCATATTCCGTTAAATTTTTGAACGGAATGAGCATATTCCGTTATAATTTGGATGGAAAAGTTATAGGGTGACTTGATTGGGACAAAATAAAAGTTCAGTGGCTATGAAGGGACAAATCAAAGTTGAGTGACCAATTCGTGACAAAGAACAAAGTTTAGTGACCTCCAGCGAAATTTACCCTAAAATATACTACTAGATATTGCATAAAGAAAAAATAAATAAAAGAGACATGATCTTACTATGTAGATCACCAGTCATGCTGATCATGAGCAAGCAAAGGCATAAATAAACAACAAAGCTTGACTGAACCATTTTTCTTTTTTGTGTTAATTAAAGTGAATTGGTTATTTTACACATGCTTACATGCATACCTATATATACTTGGAATGACAAAACTAGAATGGAACAAAGAGGTATTGCTGAGGGACAATTAACTGAAATAGAAATACATTTTTACTATTTTTATTATTTTTTGTTTGTTTCCCTGCTGAATTATTAATTTGACTTCCCTCCATTACAACCTAATTTCTTGTTTTAAGAAATTATGATGGTTCAAAATTTACCATCAAATGATCTTATATGCTTGAATGCCAAATTATCTACTCAAAATTTGCATCCAACCTTGTATGATTTACATCCATGTCAGTCCATTTTTTTTTTTTTTTCTTTTTTTGTTATATCTATAATAAGAAATTAATACAATATTTAAGTATATGCATATAAGTTTTTCTTGCTGGCAATAAACAATTCAACATGGTAGAAATAGAGGGTTTCATTGTCATAATTTATTTGTGCCATGCAATATTATAATCTTATTTTTAATTTAGAATTAAAATTTCAATCTAAACATGTTGAATCAGAACTTATCTTATTTTTCATATTAGTTTTAAGAGGGATGCTTCTATGGACATAAGGACCTATTTGTAAAATGAACATATTTTCATTTTCAAAGTTCAAACAGTCGATCCGACCGTTCACATTATCTCCATATTACAATGTACTTGGAGGTCAAAGTTTACATTTTTTTGAATTTGTTTACTATTTATTAAGTATTTTACAAAACTAGTCAAATTCAGACCATTGAATTTTGTATCCATCTTAATAAATAGTAAAAAAATTCAAGAAAATGTAAAATTTGACCACCAAGTACATTTTAATATGGAGATAATGTTGAACGGTCGGATCGACTGTTTGAACTTTGAAAATGAAAATATGCTCATTTTACAAATAGGTCCTTATGTCCATAGAAGAATTTGCCTAGTTTTAATTAGGATATTTAGTATTGATTGGTTTTTTGTCATTTTGGCAGGAGGCTTGGTTTATTTGGCCTGTTAAGATATACACTTTACCAAATGGGTTTATTCAATTGCTCCCTGAATCAAGAGCTTCCATTGGTTTTATTTGGAAAGGTGTTTCCTTTTACAAGCCTAGACGCCACTTTTGGGAGGTTTCTCCATTCATTAATTCAAATCCTCTCTAGTGTGAATTTTTCATCTGATGGTCCATCTGATCCCTGATTTTGTTGTTCCATACAAGGTTCTAAATAGCGATTATAGCGTTATAACTTTTAAGGTAAAAAAAAAGCTATAGCGCAACCATAGCTAGCTATTTAGAATCATTATAAAAGAAAAGCGGTTAATAGCGTTATAGCTTTTGAGGTCCGAAAAAACTATAGCGCAGCTATTGTGTAGCTATAGCTAGCTATTTAGAACCCTGGTTCCACATGAACCTCAAGTTGTTGATCTGAGACAACTAGTGTGGAATTTTAATTGATAGGCTAAAAGAGTTTTAACAAAGGTGAGAATGAGGTACCTCAAATTTTGAGTTTGGATCTGGTGAACCGTCCGATCAGAATCTTGGGCCAGGATTACAGTGAGGATTATTGTCAGAATTAAAGATTATTTTTTTATTTTATTTTATTTTTCTTTTCAGGATTCATGGCATTTGGTGCCAATCTGAATACCATTTTGGGTTTGCTTATTGTTACCTACTTTCTTGGCAAATAAGCTACCATCTAAAGTTCTCAAAACATTAAAAAAAAAAAGTAAGAAAATGTGCAATAAAAAATACCAAACAGTAACCTCTCAGACCCAACAACAGTGTGGTTTATTAGTCCTCTAATTATTCGGCTAATGAAGTCATCAACTAGATTGATGACATCTAGGCATGATGTTTTTCTAAAATGCAAGTTGAGAGGGCTTAGGAATTAGGCATTGCTCCTTCATCAGAAACTTCTATCAATGCATTAATAAGAATCAGCTATATATCAGAATCAATTCACCATAGATGCACAGCTCAATAACTTGACAAGTATGGGGCTTTCACAGGAGCATATGCTGATGCTTGTGCTAGGAAAATTGAAGGTGTTGAATGAGAATGAAGTAGGTCCGATGCCTATCAGATCTACTTTTAGGTTCAACGAGCATGATGACCGTCCGATCTAATTTAAGATTTGTGCGCACAAAAATTGAAATAGACATGCACGAAGTTTAAAGTGTTCCACACGAATCTTAAAGCAAATCGACTATGATGACTATGAATTTGAAACGGACACACACGAAATTTAAAGCGTTCCAGTTTTGCTTATGTACAGTTTGGAGAACATGCTGAGCATGAATTTCACAAGAGCAATAAATTATTTCTTTTGCAAGAAATAATAGTCAAATTATTCAACTCAAATTTAGTATGTTGGATTTCAAATAAATATATTTTATGAGTAGGGTTAAAATGCACCATTGATTTTGTGCTCCAATCATGCTTCAAATCTTTATTTTCATTTCCAAAATCCGAACAGTCAATATGAACCGTTCACCATGATTTTTGTATTAAAATGTGCTTAGAGACTAAATTTTATATTTTTTGGAATTATTTTACTAATTTTTTAAATAGGTACAAAATCATTATTTTAAGAAGATTCTGAACCATCCAAAACAGTGATTTTGTACCAATCTAAAAAAATAATAATTTTTTTTCAGAAAATATAAAATTGTCTCCAAACACATTTTAATATGAAAATCATATTGAGCAGTTCAAATTGATTGTTCGAACTTTGAAAACAGAGAAAAAAACGTGGAGCATAATTGAAACACAAAACCAATAATGTATTTTAACCCTACTCATATTTTATAGAGAAAATTAATGTCCTAACTACAGTACTAGACGTAATTATCTATTTCCAATACAAAAAAATAATGTCTTAGCCACTGCATTTAGTTCTAAAGATATTTCACAACAAGGCAAAGTAAAAGTTCGTTAATTTATTTCGAAATATAATAGCCAATAAATTACTATTAATGTCTAAAGAGAAATGGACGGAAGTAATGAATCGGTTGTATAAAACCTGTTTATTCATTGTTAGTTCAAAAATTATTTAGTTTGCTAGTTTCTATATGTTTACAAACTGAAACAGTTTGATTTCATTTGTGAATTTGGCATTGAAGAAATGGGCAGATAACATATTGATTAAATTTACAGCACAAAGAAGAATAAATGTAAATAAGGTTGCAAGTGCTTTCCGGTGTTTCATTTCACAGTTATTATACACACAAATTAAGAGCAACTGTATTATCATTCTTGCACTCAAAAAATGAACCAACATTTGATTTAGTGACTAAAAGCAATGTGGTCTGTTTTGAAAATTTTCATGCTCAACAACCGGACAAAGAGTTTTAATGAGGAAATATAAATTGCATACTGGAAACATAGACAAAGAAGGATCAGTATAACAGTTAAATTACCAGTACAAAATACAGACCACGTTCTGGTACAACCCCAAAAGAATCAAACTATAAAATAATAATTTGAAGTTGAAATCAGAAACACAACAGAACAACAGTAGCCTAGCCTAAATTGTAGTTCATAATTTCAGATTAGAAATCTAAACCAAAAGTCCTCCATGATTATTTTTTGTAATTTTGTTTTAACAAAACAAATTATAAAATAATAATTTGAAGTTAAAAACAGAAACTACACACTTAAATTTGTAATTAAGGGGTCAAAATTTTATTCAGAATTTCAGATTATTAAAAAAGGAGAAACCTACTAGACCTTGAGGGGATTAATTTCACCTGAAGGTAACTCAAATAATTTTGAGTTCGTATCTGGACCATCCAACCTCAGGCCGGATTGGCCCAGATTCCAATTGGACAGTCCAGATTCAAACTCAAAATTTGAGGTACCTCAGTGGATCTTTCTCACCTTTGTTTTAAACTCTTTTAGCCTATCAATTCGGATTCCACACTATAACTAGTCTCAGAACAACAAAATCAGGGACAAAATGGACCATCTGAAGAAAGAAGCACTCTAAGAGGATTTGGATTAATTAATGGAGAAACTTTCAAAAAGTGGTGGCAATATCAAGGCTTGTAAAAGGCAACATCTCTCCCAATTAACCGATGGAGCAAAGAATAGACCCATTTGGTAAAGTGTATATTTTTCTAAGGACAATATGTTAACAGGCCAAATAAACCACAGCCTCCTGCCAAAATGACAAAAAACCAATCAATACTAAATATCCTAACTAAAAATAAATAACAAGGAAAAAGATGAACTAATATTTTACCCGCTTCATCTCCCATGGCGAACTATCAAACCGCTAACATTTCATAACACGAGCATTAATGAATCTACATCTCTTACTAACAAACACAAATCAGAGTTGCACACGAGAAGCTCAGTTGCTCAGCCACTTCCATAACAAAAAGCAATTGCATACCCAAGTTGTACCCGAGAAGACAACTGAGCCGAAAAGTAACAGAAACACCATATAAAGGATCGCGAGCAAACAAAAAGGAACATTTTTTTACAAGAGCAACATTTTTCCATTTTGCACCAAAACCCAGAGAGAACTAGTATCAAGAGAGCAACATTTTTCCATTTTACCACACATACAAAGGCCTTGGTGAACAAGGCACCTTGGCTGCATACAGAACAAAAAAGCATTACATACTAAATTTAACTAAACATTGTTCGAACACCATAGAGAAACTAAATAATACCAGTACCGTTACAGCCAAAAATAACTAACATTGTTCATACCTTGATTCATTGATGAAATGAGGGTTCATCACATCAAAATGATACAAGAAGGCCCGGGTTCTTATCTGGGCCGATCATATGGGGCTGAGCGATCGCGATCACGGCCACCGCCGCTGCGGGACCCACCACCATTACTACGGCTAGAGTAGCGGTCCCCGCCATCACGGTCTGATCCATACCTGCCACCACCACCACCTCCTCCTCCATACCTAAATAACATTTTGTCAAGAACACCAGTTCTATTTAGAATCAAAGATAACTCAACTCGGTGAATGAAAAGATATACAAGGTTGCAAGCATATTCTCCATTTTCTATTTCTCATCAAAATTGGAAATGTTAACTAATGTATAACTGAATTGGATTTTACATTTCTAAGTGTCCAATTTATGTAAATTTGTTGTCACTGTAGCGCAATCATGTAGATAAAATTAGCTTCAAACAAAACAAAACCCTTTTTCCCAGTAACAAATCTGAACAATCACCAATACCAAAAATAAAGACCTAAAAATATTTTGTCAAGAAAACTCACTCATTTGGTTGCAAACAAATTCACCTTTTTCTATTTCAATTTTTGTAGACTTCTCATTTCATGTCTAATAAAATTGGATTGCCAGTACCATCAGACTGGATGTTCTTAATTGTGGAAATGTGATCTAATGCATAACTGAATTGGATTTATACTTTAAAAGTACATAAAGTTGAAATAATCACTTTACCTATCGCTACCATATCTGTCACCACCATCACCTGAAGGGCACTCTCTAGCAAAGTGGCCTGGTTTACCGCACTTGAAACAATCACCACCTCCACTTCTACCACCTCCACCTCCACCACCACCGCCATATCCACGGTCTCTGCCGCCTCCACCACGGCGGTCCCCACGGTCATAGTCACGGTCACGGTCCCTGCCACCACCGCCTCCGCCACCACCTGGCTGAGCCCGGTCAACAGTTATGGAACGGCCGTCTAAATCATTGCCATTCATTTTCTCTATTGCTTCCTCCATGGCATCCTTTTCATCAAATGTGACAAACCCAAAACCTCGGGACCGGCCTGAATATTTGTCAAGTACCACCTGAGAGACAAATAAATCATTATATTAAATGGAAAGAATCTCAGTACCAGATTGAGATACAGTTAAAAGCTGGGCTGCTGCATCAAATTTTTTTGCCACTTTTTTCCTCTGTACAACTCTGTGCATACTGGTAAGTTTTTCATTGAGATAGATTATAGGTACACAAAATGGCAATCAATTCAACATAGAATTCAGACTAAGTAGCATAAATGCATTGCTCTAGCATCCAACAAGAAATTTAGGCTATGCTAAATGTGGTCAGAGTAATAATTATAACCTCTGTAAACGGAGAAATAGATTCATGAAATGAAAATCTAAGGCAAGTTATACATGGCAAGAACAAAACATATAGAAATTAGGCTTACAGTTATATATCTAGAGTCCGGCTACGCTACTTATATAAGCATATCAAGGCAGATGCTTATAAGTCATATATCCGTTTTCAAATTCCAGATGACAAACCCTAACCATTCAAACCGATCTACTTCTTGAGAGTTTTGTTTACATATAAAATTTTAAATTGTATGAATTTATTTATATCAAGTAAGCAGTAATAAAAATGAAGATTTTGTGCATATATTGATGCATTATTGGCATGTCAAAAAGGGTCATCTTTCAAAAATCATAAAAAATAGTAAAGAAATTCTAAAAATAGTAAAAATTGGTATTCTACAAGTTCAATATATAACCAATATAATAAGCTACTTAACTCGACATTTTGAATATGAAATTTTTCAATTTGACCTGTATGCAGATGCCAATATGCTTACATGAGTAACATAGCCGGACTCATATATCTATGTTACTATAATATTTAGGCTAAAAAATACAGTTTATAATTTAAAGAAGATAAAAGGATATTATGAAAGAGAGGAACATTGTATGATACCTTTGCATCTGCAATTTTGCCAAATTTGCCAAACGCATCCTCTAGACTCCGATCTGTTGTAGTCCAAGAAAGATTCCCAATAAAAACCTGGTATTCTTCTCCATCTGACATTTCACAACTTTCTCTACTCTGCAAATATCAAAAGACTCAAGGTCAAAACAAAGTAATATATTAGGCATTTTTACAAACTATTCCTACAAAAAGTCAAATCAAGGAAATCATCCTTTTACATCAGATACAATAGCTACTTAGAAACAGATCTAAGATCTGCTGTATTTATCAATAAAAATTAGATTCATGATAAAATTAACTAATTCGACAAACACGGGACACTATTATACAAATTGAGAAAAACGCGATTAACTAATAGCTACCTTTAGATCGATTTCAGATGAGAAATTACAAATTGAGAAAAACGCGATTACAAATTTACACGGGACACTATTAACTAATTCAACAAAATTAACTAATAGCTACCTTTAGATCGATTTCAGATGTTGGAAAAACGCGAGCGATGCCTCTCTCTCTCTCTCTCTCTCTCTCTGTGTTTTTGCGGCTTATGAAGAGCAAAAACCCTAGGTATCAGATATTTTGGTAGACGAGGGCTTTTCCGTAACTATCCGATCAGAAATATTTCTTCTCAGATATGGACCGTCCGATGAGAAACCACACGAATATTGAAGAGAGACATTGCATTCTAGCTTAATCGGATTGGTCCGGATTCTGATCGAACGGACCATATTTATACAGAAATATTACGTTACCTCAGAGGATATGGGCTCGGAGCGCTAGTGGTCTTAGCCGACTAAAGATTTTAACAGAGCACCGTACACTTCATGCAGCGCACGAATCTTATGCAACTCTGTTTTCATTCTATAGTCCATGCGCTGTATGAAGTCAAAACTAATCTGTTAAAATCTCTACCCGTCCTAGTTGCTCTTCTTTTATAAACGAAAAAAATGCGAGTTAACATTTGTAAGTTGTAATGTATACAAACTAAGAGTGAGTCTATGGTACTATGTATAGGATGATATAGTCCATAATACGAACCGTTCAATATTATTTTTAAAATTTTAACGGTCAATTTGAACCATTCAACATTATTTTCATATAAATATGTACTTGCAGATCAAATTTTTTATTTTTTAGAATTTTTTTCTATTTTTAAAGATAGATAGAAAATCACTGTTTTTGAATGATCTAGAATTTTTAGATCAAGTGATTTTCTATCTATTTTAAAAAATTGTAAAAAAATTGTAAAAAATATAAAATTCGGTCTGCAAGTACATATTTATATGGGGATCGTGTTGAACGTTTCGAATTGACCGTTAGGATTCTGAAAACAAAAATATTGATATGTATTACGGACTAACTCGTGGTATGCATAGTACCATAGACTCACTCACAAACTAATACTAACAGCATTTTCATCATGTAATTATAAAGAGGAGGGTTCAAATGCCTCCATTTTTCATGCCTCCACTATGCCTCCATTTTTGAAAACTTTAATAACTCAAAATTTAAAACTTAAAAATCAAAATAAAACCGTTGGATATGATCTAAATCATTTTATCTATGCACGTGTAAAAAACTATGACATTTCAATTTTGTTTTGGTTGTCATCAAGAGCTTGTAAAAAACGCACTAATGTGGATAATTTCTAGACGTTGATTTTTCAATTTATTGATTCACATAAAAACAAAATCAAAATGTGATAATTTTTTATGAGAACATAGATAAAATGATGTAGATCATATCCAACGGTTTTATTTTGACTTTTAAGTTTTAGATTTTGAGTTATTAAAGTTTTTAAAAGTGGAGGCATGGTGGAGGCATTTGAACCCTCCTCAATTATAAAAGATGTTTTTTGTCATTCAATAAGTTTAACTATTTTTCAATTAATAATGTTATATTATTTTTATGATTAATTTTATTTAATTTTTAGAAATTCTACAAATTATTGCAATAGTCAATTGCAAACTAATTGTAAGATGGTGTGACATTCTTAACAATATAATTGATTTTATAATATTATTAAATTATAAATTACTCCGCATTGCTGCAATAAAGTTTAATTCGCATATTAGTATTTATAATTATCTTCCAAATGAGATGTAGATGCTCTACCATTAAAGCAATTATCATAATAATTGATTTTTGTACATATATATTTCTAGAATTTAAAGCGAATATCCGTAATATATCCTTGTAAAAAAATTTCAGCACATTTTTTTCAAAATATTTTCGTGTTTAATAATACATAATTTAATATGTTTTATTAACAAAATCTACAGAATTTGTTATTTATTTTACAAAAATATTAATATTTTGATTCTTCACTTTTGACTAGTCACTAAGAACAATACTTTTTATCTTTATGTTTAAAATTTGGATATTTTTTATTTATAAATATTAGTGTACGGTTCAAATTAGGATATTTTTTATCTTTATGTCTTTTATTCCTCATTCGTGCATCACATTTTTATCTTTGTTTTAAATGTCTAATAGTCAATTCAAACCGCTCAACATGATTTCCAAATTAAAATGTGCTTGGAGACCAAATATTATATATTTTTTTAATTTTTACTATTTTTAGATAGGTACAATATTATTGTTTGTTTGATTGAACCTAAATTGTTCAATCATAAAAGAGCTCGGCTACTATAACACTAGTGTCATTCCAAACTAAATAACACCACATCTTAAACCATTGAATCTACTTTAATATTCGTGTACAAGATAGGGCTGGAATGACACTAGTGTCTTGCACGAATATTAAAATAAATCCAATGGTTTAAGATGTGGTGTTATTTAGTTTGAAATGACACTCGTGTTATAGTAGCCGGACTCATCATAAAATATAAAGAGAGATTAAACATATCCCTATAATTAACTGCGAATCATGCAATTCAGAGGATCATAAAATTATTAAATGTAAATGTTGGAATGGGAATTTTTAAATGAATCACATAAGCACCATATCAATGTTTTGATGTAAATTGTGTTCGTAATTTAAACTTATTTTAATGAATCACATATCTAGGCAATTTAAAACTTGTATTTAAAAAAAAAATTAGTAAATTTAATTGCTTACTAACTATTTTATTAATAAAACATATATATTTACAACGAGTTAAATGACTCTCTTTTGTTTTTCCTATTAATAAAAAAAATGGAATATGATGCGCACCATAAGAGTACATGGTGAGTTCTTCATTATAATTTTGTATTAATTCTACAAAAATAAAGTAAAAACATTTTAAAAGAGAAAAAAGAGTAAAAATATAAATTTCTCAATTTCAAAAGATATTTGCAGATACCATCTCCATTTATAAATTTTTTGCATGAAACCTCCAAATCTGAGTGCACAATTTCAGTGCTATAGTTAGAGGTGTTCATTGGGTCAGATTTAATTGGTTTTAAACCGAACCAATTTAGATTGGGCTAGACGGTTTAGTTTTTTCGGTTTAATGGATTGGTTTGGTTCATTTTCTAAAACCAATTTAATCCTTTGGTTCAGTTCGGTTTAAAATTTTTCAAAACCGGATATACTGAACCATATCCGTCGAAAAATACGTTTTCACCGCATGATGATTAAGAGTGTCAACGGGTACGATACGGATTGGGTGGAGGCATTTTCATACCCGTACCCGTTATGATAACGAAGAAAAATCTTTACCTTTATTCGTATTTTCAAATATGGTACGGATCGGGTAAACGGATAAAAAAATACCATTGACATCTGATTTGTGCTTTTGATAAAATATTTTTCAAAACAAGAAAAAAATGAAAAACAATAATAATTAATACAACTAATTTGTATTATGAAAATTTAATAAAATACAAAACTTTATTGTATCATGTATCATCTTCATACAAATATATATCTATATATATAATTTTATTTTTAAAAATTATCTTATACGATAATGGATAAGATAACGAAAATAAATCTTTACCCTTACCTGTACTCGATAAGTTAAACCGAAAAAAATCTTACTCTTACCCGTATTTTTGGATACGATACGGATCGGATAAATGAATAAAATGGTGCATGCCATTGATACCCCCTAATGATGATTCCATTTTTTAGCTAATTAATTTGATCGCATTAACTGCTCCCTGCTTAGGGGTGGCAACGAGCTGGCTCGGTCCAAGCTAGGCCCTAACTCATCTTGTTAATTCTGGACCGAGCTACAGCCGAGCGAGCTGAACCTAGGGCATTCGAGCTAAAACCTCAGCTTGAAATCGTGACAAGCCAGCTCGAGCTAGCTCGCGAGCTGACGAGCTAGCTCACTAGGTTTGTCTGGATCTTGTTTCAAGAAGAAAATAAATTCTACAAATTTTTTGGATCGAGCTAAACCGAGCTAGACAATATAAAATACACACAAAATCATACAAATTCACAAATTGATGCCTACCCGAGCTGGCGAGCAAGCTAGGCCCTACCTTGAACTCGTTAATTCTGAACCGAGCTAGTGGCGAGCTGGCTCGTTAACAGCTCAGTCCAGTAACGAACGAGTCAGGTGCGAGTCACGATTGAGCCAAGAGCTTTTTTTGCCACCCCTATCCCTACTATTAATAATAAAATATTTCCACTTTTGCAAATTGGAAATCCAAGTATCCAACCCACAATGCATTCTTACAAATCTCCATTATTGTAATAAATGGAAGTCTCCATTATTTTCACAAATCCTCCATATCTCACAAACACAGCAAAGTAATCTTTTGAAAAAAAACCCAAAATAAAAACTACTTACTTTAATTTAATACTTAAGTAAATAAAACTTTCAATTTCATCAATTGTAGTCCTTTTGCTATTTTGAATGTCTCTTGTCAACTAATTACATATATAATATATAGTTGTTAATTCTAAAGATCACGAATAATATATATATCATTGACACGTTAAAATGAGATTAGGTTTAATAGGAGATGTAAATTCTTATAAACATTTAAGATATATATTTAGTGTGAAGATAGAAATTTTTTGAAATTAACAATGCAAAATACAAAAAAAAAGAAGAAGAAGCAAAAGTCACAAGTAAAAAGAGGTGTTATTATGACTGCTAAATTTTGTATACTTCTTTCTCTTAAAAAAAATAGACACACGAATACTTTTTTTTAATTGTTTTCATTAATGATTGCATGGAGAAAAAAATATACCTTTTCAGATTCGAAAATAAATAAATACATCATTACAATTAAAATTTAATCGGACTGTCAAGAAACCCTTTGAACGGTGATGCAGTCCAAACTCCAAAGGGCTTGTCCATGCTCCGCTCCCCTTAATCTTTTGCTCTTTTAATTTTAATTTTTTAATCCTCATCTGGGTCCCACCTTGGAGTCCACTCACTCTTTTCTCTTTCTCTTACTTCCACTTTCTCCCAGCTAACTCTTTTCTTTTTTTTGAAAGTGACTTGGTAGGAGCTACCAAGCAGTTATATTAACAGCTAACTCTTTTCTCTCTCTCACTTTCCTTTCTCTTTTCTCTCTCTCACTTTCACTTCCCCACAAGCCTCTTCTAATTTCTCCCAATTTTTTTTCTAAATAGAAAATGAAATAAAAAAATATGAAATTTTGATATATAGGTAAACCGGGTTGGTTTATCCCGTCCAGGGGATGGGACAATCTAGAGTGGGAAAAATGACACGGCGGAGCCGGCTCCGTCACGGAACGGCACGACACGTGTGTCAATTACGTGCCGTAACTCACGTGTTCTGTGCCGTGCTCATTTTTTGAAACTTTGGCACGGCACATGAAAAATTTAGTCATAACACAGCACGACACGTAGTCACGCTAGTCACGAGTAATTAGACCATTAGATATTGATTTAATAGTGAATCTTGAATAAACTAGCATAAATTATGATTAAATTGTCACGCGAGTCACGTATGGTCACGGCACGTTTAGGCATAACGTAACTCACGTGGCGTGGCCATTCGCGTGCCGTGACCACCCTTTGACATTTTGGTCACGACACGTGAAAAATTAACTTGGTCACGGCACGAGACCAAAGTCAAGGCGTGTTAGTCACGGCATGGCACGTTTTTTCCACTCTAGGACAATCTATCCCGGCCAACTAATCTAAAATCTAATCTTGCCAATCTAATTGACTAAGCTGAGAAAAAAAATTATACGGGACGGTAGAGTCCTTCCCGTCCAAGACCAGCGAAAAAATAAAAAGCCAAAATTTTACCGGCACCGTCCCATAATTTACGGGACGGTAGAGTCCTTCCCGTCCAAGACCATTTTTTTTTTCGGCACCGTCACATAATTTTTTTTTCTAAGATTAGCAGAATTAATATTTGAATTAACCAGATGGTATAGACTGTCCCATCCGATAGACGTGATAATTCATTCCGGTTTTTCTAGATATCGAAATTCCATCAAATTAATCTCTTTCCTAGATATTTTCGATTAATAAAAAAATCGGTAATTTCTCACATTCTCTTTCACTTCACATTCATACAACCTAGGCGCTGGGAAGAAACCAGTTGGGGTTGTTGGCTTCTTCTTTTTTTGATTAAAAGATGAGGGTCTAGCTCTAGCACCTATTTATATTAACCATAAGTGGTTACAAGTAAGGGTGTTCAAACGGTCAGTTCTGTTGAAACCGAACTAAAATAATCAAATCAAATTATTTTTCAGTTTTCAAAAATAGAACCGAACCTAACCGATTAAACTTATAAACCGATTAAGAACCGAACCGAACCGAACCGAACAAACCGAAGTAAATTTCGGTTTGTTCGGTTCAAACCGAGGTAAACCTATTGGTGTCATTATTAACGAAAATTACACATGTTCATACACAAGTTGTTCAATTTCATACAAAATATGTAGATGTTCTAAAATGAAAGAAAGGAAGCATTGATTGAACCAAACAAAATATAAATCATACTTGAACAAATATAATTCGGTCGGTTCGGTTTAGTCGGTTTTAAAAACTGTAAACCGAACCGATCCATTTAAACTGAAATAATTCAAAATTTCAACCAAACCGATCCATGTAAACTGAAAAACCGAACCATTTAAACCGAATTTTTTTAATTCGGTTGAAAACCAAACAAACTGAACCATTTGAACACCCTTAGTTACAAGGTTTTTGAGTTTATGATAAGAAACCGGTTGGAGTTGTTGGCTTCTTGCTGCTTATTGTTGAGTAGTTGGGTATTGGATGGAGTTTTGTTATTTAACTTAGTAAATTTTGATTGAATTTTCGTAATTTTGAGCTTCGCTGTAAATTGAATTTCTACTGTTAATATCATATTTCAGTTCAACCGAACAAATAGAAATTTACTTTGATTTGTTTGGTTTGGTTTTTATTTATTTCAGTTCGATTTGATTTAATTTTTAAAAATCGATTAAAACTTTAATTTGTCTATTTTAATTCGGTTTGGACTGAATCGAACCGATGAACATCCCTGACTATAGTGATCTCCTTGCCTGATCTATTTAATTATATCTTTCAATTTTAGCCAGCTCTTGCCATGGTCATCTCTTCTCTCTCTCACATACACACACATATACTCATGCACAACGCATTTGCTAGTGATGTTGAACTTGGGTGTAAACGGATCGGATATTATCCGATTTCGTCCGGATTCAAATCCGGAAAATTAAATTATCCGATCCATATCCGTATCTGAAACTATCCGTATTTGTATCCGTATTTGAAAAATTATAATGAATAAGAATACAGTTTGATCACTATCTGATCCGTATCCGACCGTTTACACCCCTAATTGAACCATATAAGGCCAGTAGATACTCCAAGATAATCACAAAACTAAAGTAAAAGCAAGACACCAGCTTTTCCAAAGGGCCATTTTGCAGCTTACACACGAGATGATCAACAAACATTGGAAATGTTTAAGTAAAAAGCAAAATGGACACTGTTTTAATTAATATGGTAAAAAAAAAAAAAAATCTGAAAACAATGATTTTAAAAAATAAAAAAAAAGAGTAAATAATTTTCAAAAAATGTAAAATTTGGTCACCAACTATAAAGTACATAAGGGTAGAACTAGGGTGTTCTTAAGTTCACCAAACTCCTTGGTGAACTCAAGTCTAAAACCCATCGGATCGGCTTCAAATAACGAATCCTAACCGTTGAAACCCGCCTACCTTACGACTGATGCGTCTATATGTAAAAATTGTATACTTTCGAATTAATTTAGGATAAAGCCAAGCGGTTAAAATTAGAAGGTTAATAAATTCATTTTAATGAATTCATTTTTTGACGTTTTTTTACCACTTGATTCTATGCAAAATTAATTTCAAAATTTAAATTTTTTGCATGTAGACGCATCACTCGTAAGATAGACGGGTTTCAATGGTTCGGATTTGTCGTTTGAAGCCGATCCGATGGGTTTTAGACTTGAGTTCACCAAGGGCTTGGTGAACTCAAGAGCACCCTAGTTCTACCCAATATGTGTGAAAAAGGCAAAAAGTGTGGTCGGTGAGAATTGAACCCAAGTCATCTCAAACATTAAATAAAACTCTAACCACTAAATTAAATGTTAATATATATGACTAAAAAAAAAAATCATAGAGGTGACTTAGCACTCCTGACATACACATAGATCCACCCGTGTATTTATGTATGTATTGAGTTTTGTCTTTTTGAAATTTAATCTCTCTTGTATTGGTTCATCCAACAAACCGAAATTTATTTTGGTTTTCTTAATTCAGTTAATATTCGGTTGGTTTAGTTATTAGATATTTAAAAATCAAATAAAATTTTAATTTAACTATTTATTTCAATTTTAACCGAATCGATCCAGTGAACACCTCCTAATGGTGCTTGCACAGCCTCTGCAAAGGTTTAAAAAAAAAAAAAACGATGTGCTTGCACTCACATGTGACGAATTCACATCACCCCCGGTACCGTAATAGAGAATCTTTTACAATTACTTGATCTAGACCGTTCCTTTTTACTTGGCACGAATCTCAAAGCCCAATAATACTGCCTCTCCTTCAGCCCGAATCCCAAACCGGCTGGGAGTTAATCTCAAACCGTAAAGTGAAGGGAATCTTTTACGGTACCAGGGAGGATATGGATCCGTCACGCAGTGGTGATCAGCAAGAGCGATTGATGTTTTATGATACAGTTGATGAGAATCCGTCCGTTCATTCTTTAGAATAGACTCGTTGCACGCTTGATAGTATTATTTCGGACATATAGAATTTAATTTAGAACGAAAAAGAAAAAGGAAGAATACTTTAAATTTTGTTGGGTCTTTAGTCTTCACTCTTTACGCAACCAACTTTAAGTTCAGCAATGCCCTCTCCACTAACTGCTAAGTTTCTTTTATTTCATTATTGATTGGAAGTGGAGAGCGAATATTCTCCAATAATGCATGCACATAAAGCAAGAAACCTTGGCTCGCTCATCTTACACGCCGAGAGAGAGAGAGAGAGAGAGAGAGAGGAGGAGAAGAGGCAGCTACGCGCATGGTTGTGCTTTATGTTTTACCAACGCACACAGGGTGTTTGATGATATGACCGAGTTATAAATCTGTTCATTTATGCGGTTCCCAACAAATTAATGTAAGCTACTACAAATTTCTGTGGTACCAAATAACATAAACTGGTTTGATCTCGTCCTTAAATCACACGGTTCATGTTAAATTAATTATTGGATAAGACAATTCATATAGAACAAGATGTGAGTGATCTTATCAATCTGTCTATAAGTTAATTAGCTCAAACCAATCCTCGGTAAGACAGTAAAGAATATTGATATATATTTGAGTTATCTTATAAACATGTTGTTGTTAGCATAAGACCCACAAATTAATAGCTTATTTGCTCTAGCTGTTTGTTAGTACGGGATGTTAAATTTATGTGGGACTTGTATAATTTTAAATTTTTAATATTGAGGTAGTACGATGTGGAATCTCAAAAGTCAGATAATATATACCCGTTCCAAATTAAACCGAATGGTACCCTTTTTTTTTTCCTTGTTTGTTTGCTAATACATTTGTTCACCCAGTTTGGATGGCCAAGATGTGAGATTGCTCATCTAATTAACTTGAATCATGGCGGAGGGCATAGTTAGTTTTGTTTTGAATAAGCTGTCGGATGCTGTTGTTAAGGAGGTTCTACTAATACATGGTGTCGGTGAGAAAGTGGAGGAATTGAGTCGTGAGTTCAGTAGAATTCACGCTTTCCTCAAGGATGCTGACATGAAGCATATTCTTAATGAGAGGCAGAAACATTGGGTGGAGGAGGTTAGAGATGTTGCTTACGACATAGAAGACGTTATAGACAATGCCTTTTTCTTGAAGGTTTCTGAAAACCCTTCAAAAAATGTCCTGAGAGGAGGATGTTCTCGAATTTTTGAGGGTGCTAAAAGGACGTGGAGCAAGCCCAAAAAGCTCCCGGCTTTTCACAACCTTGCGATGAGATGAATCGGATCCAGGCACGGATTCAGGAGATCAATGAAAGTAGAGAGAGATATGGAATCAACTTTTTGGGTGAAGGTATTGGAGAGCGGCCAAGGCTTCCAGTTAGGCCCCCTATGCTACCTGACATTGATGATCCTTATGTTGTTGGCTTTGACCCTGACAGAGACAAAATTGTAGAGCAGTTGCTTGACAAAAGCAGTAAAAGGCGCATTGTCATCTCAATTGTGGGACCCGGTGGGCTCGGAAAAACCACTCTTGCTCGGAAAGTCTACAATAGGTAAATCTGACTATATGATTCAAAACTTTTTTACTCGTTTTGCACAAATTTAGTCCAAAAATAAAACTTTCCGTGGAAATAGGGTTATTAACTTATTATGCAATACATATGTTACTGATAAGCAAAAGACAAGTTCACTTGATTTATAGTAACAAGTTATCTTCCATATCTTTAATTAAATCAAAGTCAATTGAAACATTCCCTGAAAAGAGGGATTTTGAAGGCAAAATTTTTCCTAGATACTCTTTAGGAGTTTCAAATGTGCATTATTTCACTTCAAAAAAGTATCATATATACACCTCAAAATTAATTCTTTGAAACATAGTCGTCTATCTGTACCATTAGGTTTTAGCCAGACCCATTTTATCTTTGTAGTTAAATAAGAGAATTACTCTTGTACCCTAATGTGAACCTAATTTTAATAGGAAATACAATCAAGCTAAAATGTTTAGGATTGTGGTAAAACTTGTGAATGTTTTACAGAGAGTTCTGTTATCTTTTATTTGTGATCGATGTTTTTTACTTATTAATACTCTGGTAGAGTTTTACCAAAAAATAGTGTTTAGGAATAACGAGGGATGCCATACTAAAATTTTGCATATACAAACTAGATGATCAGACAGTTATAACCTAAAATTACCCCATTAGAAAAATAAATCGTGAGAGCCAGCCTCTATGATAATATAGAGTGAGGCTATGGTACTTTGCAAAGCGTGGATCGGTCCATGCTATGGATCCATTTCTCCGTTTTCAAAGTCCAAACAATCCGTCCGAATCGCTCAACATGATCTCCATATAAAAGTGTACTTGGAAACCAAATTTTACAATTTTTTTAAAAGGAAGTTACTATATTTTAATAGGAAGCTAGAAAATCACTGCTTTCGGATAGTTCAAATCTTTAGATCAAGTGTTATTCTACCAATCTAAAAAAATAGTCAAAAAATTCTAACGAATGTGAAATTTGATCTTGAAGTACATTTTTATATGGAGATCCTGTTGAATGGTTCGGATAGTTTGTTTAAGCTTTGTAAACAGACATATTGATCCATAGCACGAACCGTTCCGTGCTTTGCAGAGTACCATAACCTCACTCTAATAATATATGAGTAAGGCTACGGTGCTTTGCAAATTAAAGAGGGTGCTTTAATTCGGGCCACGTTTTCAATTTGCAAAACCCAAACAACCGATCCGAACTGTTTAATATGTTCTAAATATTGAAATGTGCCTGGAGACCAAATTTTACATTTTTTGGAAACTTTTTACTATTTATTAAGCCACTTTGGAAATCGCCACAGTAAAAACAGTAAAAATTTCTGGACCACCGGATCAACGATTTCCAAAGTGGCTTAATAAATAGTAAAAAAATTCCAAAAAATGTAAAATTTGGTCTCCAAGCACATTTCAATATTTAGAACATGTTGAACGGTTCGGATCGGTTGTTTGAGTTATTGAAAAGTGGCCCGAATTAAAGAGGGTGCTTTAATTTGCAAAGCACCGTAGCCTTACTCATAATATATAAGTACCAATTATAATAATAAAGAGTCAAAGAGGTATAGGAATGTGATATGATCTAATCCATCTACTTTGTTTTCTGTTGCAATGATGTGAAGAGACTATTTGACATTCGCATATGGGTAACTATCTCTCAAGAGTTCAATCTGATGGATATTTTGAGAAAGATAATAGAGCATATCGAGCCTCTCCCTCAAAGCGACATAGAAAAAGGCGGAGAAGAATATTTACTTACAAAGCTTTACAAAACTCTCAATGGTGAGAATTACACTATAAAAGAATATTTACATCCAAAGTCTCATAAGCCTTTTAGTTATGAGAGAGACCCTCAAGCCAGCGAAAAGCCAAAACCACGACCGAAGAAGTACCTTCTAGTCCTAGATGATATATGGACAAGTGATATATGGACTCGAATTGGCGTAGTGCTACCTCATGACGAGATTGGAAGTAGAGTAATCATAACTACTAGATTCTTAAACGTTGCCGATAATGCTAAACCATATAATCTTTCATATTTAAGTGAGGAACTGAGATTAGAGCTTTTGCTCAAAAAGGCTCTGCCTAATCAAGATTTGAGTAAAGGGTATCCCGATGATCTGTATGAAGTTGGAAAACAATTTGTTAAAAGATGTGGTGGGTTACCTCTTGCATTGGTGGTTTTAGGAGGTTTATTATCAAAAAGACCTACAAATTATGCTGCTTGGAGTAAATTGTTGCAAACTATGAACTGGGGTACTGATGGAAGAGAATGTACTGAAATCCTAGCCACCAGCTACAATGACTTGCCATTTGTTCTCAAGCCTTGTTTCATGTACTTCGCGGTTTTTCCCGAAGACCATGAAATTGATGCTCAAAAGTTATTTCGGTTGTGGGTTGCTGAAGGGCTAATACCGACAGAAGAATTCAGAACATTGGAGGATACTGCTGAGAGCTTACTCGAGGATCTAGTGCAAAGGTATACTTCCTTAATTCAACATTCTATTTTACGCATTCATCTAGATCCACATGATTTTCTCTTTCTTAGGTAATATATCTTACTGCTTAAATTTAATTAATTGGCTCTTTGACAGTCAACTTATATTCTTGAATAGCATTTTTATTATAGATTAAATATGCCACTTAGTTTGTAAACATCACAAAAATATTCCTGTGTTGCAGTTATCAGAAAACTTAATGTTGCGTTGTGTATTGAAGGATATATGGTTATCTAATATATCTTACTATTAACTTTGGAAAAAGCAGGGAATAAAAAAATAATGGTGCAGGGTTAGATCAATATTTGTTTGAACACAGAACTACATTTTATGGAAAAAGGTTATCTGGTTATGTGTCAGGCCTAACTAAATGTTATGTGTCGGTTCTTTGGAAAAAAAAGGCATTAGTTGTGAGGCCTCGTTGCACCCTTAATTATCCCTTTTGTGCTAATAAAAATCTCTATAATAACTATGAGCAGTGTAGAAAGAAGAAAATATCAATGAATCTTGACAATATGCCTATGGCAAGATTTCTTTTTGTTTGGATTACATGTCTCTATACTTGATTGCTCATTTCAGTAAGCACACTTGTTATGTACTTGATATGCTTGGTTTGATCATTCGATACTCTTTCTGTTATTCAATATATAGCTGCATTTACATATGGTCCTGTGTGGTATAAAATTTTGTTTTTTTTTTGAGGAAAGGTATATATATACGTACCTTTTACTTACTACACAATTACTGAATGTTTGTCATTTCTCAACATTTGTTATCAGTTTACGATATGAACATTTAGTGTTTTGCATAGATATACAGTTATACACATCCTATAATCCAAAGAATCTAATTTAATTAATGTTCTAATTTCATTTGATCAACAGAAGCTTGGTTCAAGTATCAAAGAGGTCTCACACTAGTTCTATCACACATTGCCGTATACATGATCTCCTTCGTGAACTTGCTATCCATAAGGCCAAGGAGGAAAACTTTCTCACAATTTGCTCAAAGCCTGACAATCGGAAGAGTGGCACCAAGGCACGCCGTGTGGCGGTCCATTACTCAGGTTGCAGTGAATTGATGGAACATGCAAATCCAAATCTCCGTTCTTTGTTGTGCTTTGAGCCGCCAATGCCAAATTGCTCTCAACAAAGGCTGCTTAAGGTGCTGAGTGACATGGGACGGAATCGAGGCATAGAGTTCCAGTGTTTTAATGGACTGACTCAGTTAAGGTATTGCGAGCTTCGTGGGAGGTGGAATAATGAAAGAAGAATTTTTAGGTCGTTCATAGGAAGGCTGAAATTTGTTGAGACCCTAGATTTACATCTAGAAGATCACGGTGACTTGCCTGATGATATATGGAATGTGAAAACACTTAGGCATGTGAAACTAAATCCATATAGTCCAGGACCCTCATCATCTGCAAACACTCACGGGTGTAAGGAGCATGGAGTCATGGTATGCACAGTTACCTAAACTACCTAATGTGCGTGATTTAGATATCAAATTAGCCAACAATTGTTCATGGGATACAATTGCCCCGCTGTTTGGTACAATGAACCATCTGACCCATCTTTCATTATTCAAGTGTAAACTACCAGTAGTCCACATGGAAGGGTTACCAATTTATCAGCAGTTACGTTGTCTGTCTCTAAAAGAAGATAAGTATAAAACCAACACGTGCAAGTTGCCGCTTGAGGTTGGCATGTTTCCCATCCACGTCATGGAGCTTACACTCGAAAATCTCCAGTTCCAGAACGATCCATTGCCGCTACTGGGGAAGTTATATATCCAGCCTAAGAATGCTTCGATTGGTAGGAGAAGAAGCGAATCAAAAGATGAGCTGCTCTACTGGTGGGTTCAAACAGTTGCATCAGTTGGAGTTTGTTGGGCTAAACATACTAGAAGAATGGGAGATAAACGAGGGTGCCATGCCAGTACTTAAGCAAGTGACACTAAACGACTGCAACAGACTGCGGGTGCCTCTCGGGCTTCAGTACTTGTCCGATCTCAAAGAACTCAAGGTATCTATGTGTCAGATATTACAAAAGACCGAGGAAGCAAATGAGATCCGTAACATGTGCAAACAAGTTCCCTCCATTATTTCTATCCGGGACTTCTTGTTTTGAGGGTAAAATTTGTGAAATGAACAACTCAGGCCAGATGTTTCCTAATCTGAGACGCAAATATGTTGGAAGATTGTTTACCATATCTGAGTTGTATCTTTTCTGTATTTACTTTGTAATCTATTGCTATAATGACACAAGATAGAAGGAAATAATCTAGGTGTATCAGAGGGTAAAATAGACAACTAAATACCCACATTTTTCTTTCTAAATTATAGGTAGTTGATTTCACCTATATAGGCTGTGGCTACTGGCTCCCTTCTGTAATATAATCTCTATAACACAAGATTTATATGAAAATAAAATAAGGGAGGGAGGATTTGAGGGAGTGTGGTGTTCATTTGTAATTTATTCTTATTCTCTAACCTTTGACAAAATTTGTGTTTTCTTTTTGTACAATTGTATGCTTGGAGGATTGAGATCTGCTGCGATCCGAATATTGAGCACAGTAACCCTGCAATCCTTGCTTTTCCAAATCCAGCCGTCCAACTTTTTAGTGCACGCATCTAAAAACAATTCGACAGCTGGATTTGGAAAAGCAGGAATTGCAGGGTACTGTTCACAGTACCCGGATCGCAGCAGATTCTCACCCTATGCTTGGAATATATATCTTTCTTGTGTTTTCTGATTTGAACTGATGCTCGTATGCAATTCCAGTATTTCTAGTTGAAGAAAAAAAAATGCTTTAATTGATGCTCGATCTTCCTCTATCGATCAAATGGTGACCGGTGAGAAATCATGATTCATCATTCCAATATCATTTTCTTCTCCACAAAAGCATTTTTCTGCAACAAATGAGAATTCTAAATATTGTTTTTGTAACAAAAGCATTTTTCAAAGGAGAATTTTACATTTGGGAGTTGTAGAATAATTTAGACGACCTCAATCTGATACTGTTAAAAAAATGACAGTTTTTTATACAATACTTAAAAACCTCTATTATAAATTTTGAATTTTAAAGTAGTTTTTTAATTAAGAAAATAAAATATGAAAGATAAGTAAAAAAAATGAAAAAAATTAGAACCCCTCTTAAAATAAACAACACTAATGTTGGATCATAAACCTCTTTTCATGACTCAAAAAACCGTCTAATTAAGCAATAATTTAAAAAGGTCCTTCTATTAATGTGCAAAGCTTATTGAATAAAATTAACAGTTTCATCAGAAAGGAGCTTAGGTTATGAAAGCTAATATATACACAAAATTATTGATTCTTGTATTTTGGAAAGATACAAGGATCAGTCTTTAAAAAAAAATTCAATGAAATATAGAGGTCAATTGAGTGTATTTTTATATTTTTAGTTAAAATTAATAGAAACAATGCTCAGAATAGAATTCTCAAAAAAAAAAAAAAAAAAAACTAATTGTTAATTTATCTCTTTGTCACTAAAACTATTGACGGTAAATAGAATTGACTCAATCAATTCCAAGTTTTCCCAAAGAATTGCAACTCTGAGATAACATCATTTGGGCTGCTCTGGTAGACTTAACACAGTTGCCACATTTCGACATTTTCGACCAAGAACACTTCACAGATATGTTTCAACCGATGTTACACATACTGATCGGCTGCAACAGTAAATGCTGAGCTATCAGTTTTCTTCTAGATGTTTGTGTTGCAAAATGAATCAGAACACATAAAATAGAGCAGGGTTAAAATGCACCATTGGTTTTGTGTTCTAACCAAGGTTGTAAAATGCGGTTTCCATGCGGTATGCGGAAGGCCACCGCATACCGCATATACGGTATGCGGCCGCATATGCGGATTTTCATGCGGACTTATATATGTGGGTTTTAAAATGAGAATTGATATGTATATAAACAAGTATGCGGTAATATGCGGTGATATGCGGTGATATGCGGTGATATGCGGTAATATGCGGTATGCGGTAATATGTAGTAATATGCGGTATATGCGGTAATATGAGATATGCGGTAATATGCAGTCGAATATGCGGTAAAAATATGCGGCCGAATATGCGGTAGAAATATGCGGCCGAATATGCGGTTGAATATGCGGCCGCATATGCGGAACCGCATATTGGGACCGCATATTGATTTTTCATGCGGTTGCCAACCGCATACACATATGCGGCCGCATGGACCGCATTTTACAACACTGGTTCTAACCATATCCAAATCTCTATCTCCGTTTTCAAAATTCAAACAGTCGATCCGAACCGCTCAACATGGTATCCATATTGAAATGTGCTTAGATATCAAATTTTATATTTTTTGAAATTTGTTTACTATTTGAATAGTTCTGTTTCCAGAACAAAAGCTTGATAAAGAGTCATATTTTACAAAATAGCTTCTTAAAGCAAGTTCTGAAACACAGAATTTTGAGATCAGGAGTTGTGTCCTTAGTATACTAACTTCATTTTAAGTTTGAATTCCAGACTTAAAATTAAAGAACAGATTTAGAGAAAGGAGCATATAAAAACTCAAGAAGTGTACAATATGTTTGCAATTTCAGCTGTTGTACATTAGCACAAACTTAAAGAGTTTATTTAGTAATATTTTGTCAGTAACTCTAATTACCAGATGGTTTTTAAAGAGGGTTGTTTCAGTTTTAATTTACTTAATTAGAAGGTCTATTATGTAAATATGATTTTCCCTAGATACAAAGAGAGCAGCAAATAAAACCAAATCACTAGATACAGCAAAGAGTAATTAGCAAAGTTTTTAAATAATGTTCCTATTATTCTTTTTCAGTACTTTTTATAACAACATTAACATTATTAAAAATATATATCCATATTAAACATCAATCCGAATCTAATTTTAAATATCATGAAACTTATTACTATGCCTGCAGGTAGGTCCCATACGTACCAGTACAGTATATGCCTGTAGCAGACAAGACAATATCATAGAACCAGTATAAATAACAGAACAAAAATAAACTGCTCCAGTAACAACTTAATCCATGATAAATAAAAGATAACAAAAATGCATACTACAAGCACAACATCCAATCAAATCTCTCTCTAAATTCATAACAAAACATAACCTAATTCTGATTTCAAAACTAAAGTTTAAATTAGAACCTCTTTCTCTTCTTATTGTTACTACCAGTATCTCCTCCTTTGCGAAACCCTCTAAAATCATTTGTGGTCTCAGCCGTATTTTGCTTTTTCAAAGCCTTTCTTCCTCCAAACCCAAATTTCGAATCCCTTCTCTCTCTACCCTTACTACTACCCTTACCCTTGTTCTTACCACCCGACCTGTCAAAAGGTGCCACACCTGGCCTCTTCTTTCTCACTTTATCAAACACATCGTCCCCCTTTTCAAACCCAAAAACCTCATTATTCCCCTTTTCGCCCTTTACATACCCATCTCTCTCTCTTTGCTTCCTCCATTTCTTCACCGACTCAATCTCATCTTTCTTTGACTTCTCTCTCTCTCTAAGTTTCTCATGCTGTACCTGTTTAGATATTTTCTTATTCTCTCTCATCTTTCTCCTCTCCTCCATCTCCTCGATCATTTTCTTCTCATACAATAATTTATCTTTAATTTTCAACATGTGAGAATCAGATTTCACCATCTCAGCATAGTAATCTGGTGGCCGAAGAAACGGCACGCCAAATTTCTGAAATTTCGAGAACGCCACTCTGGTGCTGTCTAGGGCTTGGGTATAGAATGCCAACTCACGTGCCAGGTCATCATCCACGTCAACTTTCTCCACTTGTGGGTGATTTATTGTGAGCTTATGAATCCAATCGATTTTTTTTGGCCAAGCAATGTCTTCGATTTTCTCCAAAAGGGCCTCCGAGTTGTATATTGCATTTTTCGAGGGTTCAGTTGATAATTTCTCATCCTCTCCTTCAGATTCTGATTCAGGTTCTGACTCTGATTCCTGTTCTTGATTTTCAATTTCTTTGACCATGACTTCAAGCTACAAGATAATCTGTTTTAGTGCTTTATTGGGAATTCAAATAATTAGAAGAAACTTCTTGATTAGCACTTGGGTAAATGTTGATTATTTAAAAACTGGTACAAAGGTTTCGGCTTTTTTCACAACACAATGGTTCCAGCATAGGAAATTATACTGGTACTGATAAACAATATTTCAATTTTCTGTAGGACCCCTAATTATAATTTGGTTTGTGCTTCTTTAAGGTTTAATTCAGGCTCTACTGAGAATTTTCCTCTCAAAATTCAATGCAATAAACCTATACAAATACAAGATAGAAATTTACTCAGTTTTAGTGCTTTATCGGGAATGTGAATAATTAAATTCGCTTCTTCTTAATTAGCACGTGCGTACCTTTCAGAATTTTAAAACAATTTCAGTTCTTTCAACTGAATCAAAGTACCCATGTAATCCATCTGGAACTCTATATTATTTTAATATTATTTCTATAAATAAAAAATTCTGAAAAAAACACAGCCCTAATAAATTAAGATAATTTCTAATGGGGATATATGCCATTAAAATTTCACTGATGAACAAAAATTGAGGCTTTCTGATCTTATGAAAACTTAGGCAATATTAATTTGTGGAGCATTATGAGAAAGGTACGCGCAAGGTTTCTTTTACCCTTC
Source organism: Carex parvula (assembly GCA_025461045.1). Taxonomy (NCBI): domain Eukaryota; kingdom Viridiplantae; phylum Streptophyta; class Magnoliopsida; order Poales; family Cyperaceae; genus Carex; species Carex parvula. The sequence goes on along the minus strand of JAJGRW010000229.1, from coordinate 927,612 downwards.
ACTCGAAGCTCCATTACTGGTAAATAGACAGTAAATCCTACAATAATTTATTCATAATTGAAAAGGAATTTCATAAATTTGCACAATTATTTTACATTTTCTCTCTATTGAGTGAGAGTTTAAAGGGGTAAATATTTTAGAGTTCTGGTGTACCCATCTAAATTTTTTATAATAGCCAATTTACCCATGAATATACTCTATCCCCTTTTATCTACTTAACATTTTTATTTAGTTATTATAAAATTTGAATTGACAAATATACCCTTTATTTTAAATGGAGGTGTCTCTTAAAATTGTATAGGGAATGAATAAGAGAAAAGATGTACACAGCTTGAATTCTAGCCATGGCTAACGGGTCCGAATTTCACTATTGGATCCTATTTTATGTTGAATACCAAAAATGTTTTATTGAAATGAAACACTTTCAACAGGGATCAATAAAATGACAAAAGGAAATGATTTGGTAACCCAATTCGACCCATTTTAATCAAACCCTAAGTCAATTCAATTTCTTCGCAGTAAACCAAATCTACTATAGTACCCAAGCACAATTTCTTTTATCAGATACTACTTTGGCGAAAATCATCACTGCATTATTTCATACAAAAAGATTACAACTTTAGGGAGAAAACAAACAGAAATCCGTTTAAGAAATCCTAAAATTTTAGGTTTAAACCCTAGAAAAACACCAGACTAAGAAATCATACCCACCTTAGATAAGTAGGAAGAACAGATTTACCTTTTTTTAGACGAAAGGAAAAATGCGAGCGATGCCTCTCTCTCTCTCTCTCTCTCTCTCTCTCTCTCTGCGTTTGCGGCTCATGAAGAACAAAAACCCTAACCCCCTGGAATTCATATCATATAAGGTAACAGAATATTTATCTTTACATCTGGACCGTTAGATTATATTTCGCACGAATATTAAAGAAATAATTGGTCCGGATTCTGATCGGACGGTTCGGATCGCAACAAAAATATTCTTTTACCTCAGAGGATATGGACGGGTCTGACCTTTAGATATTTTGGTTGAAGTGGGGGTGGGGGTAAAGTATTGTATTGACAGAGTGGTTTTTTTCTCCATGCAGCGCATAAACAATTAAGTTAAAATACGTTGTATAAGATTCTTGCGCTGCATGAAGTAATAACTACTTTGTCAATATCTTTAAGTTGATTTTCTATGATTACTAACAGCATTTTCATCATGTAATTATAAAAATGATTTTTTTTTTGTCACATTAATAATTTTTGTAATTATTTCTCGATTAATTTTATATCTTTTTTATTCCAGTAAGTAATTTTATTTTGAATTGTTGTACAATTTTATAATTTTAATCTTGCAATAGTCAGTTGCAAACTAATTATAAGGTGATGAAATATTATAGTGTTTCCATGGGTATATTGGCTATTTTAGAAGTGAGGTTAGCGAGAATAGCGTACATTTGGATTGAGAGTGAGGTTAGTGAGAATAGCGTGCTAACCCCGAATTCAGAATAGCCGCTAACCCAACATTTCAATGAGTTAGCGGAATAGCGGCTAACCCGAGCTTTAACCCAAGTGTTGAGAATAGTTATTTTTCACCCAAACGTGGAATAGTCGCTAACCCAACTAACCCTACTATTCCTTGGCACCCAAACACACCCTAAGGAATATGAATTTAACAAGCAATTAGAAGGAGCATCTTAATTTATACAGCCACCAATTAAATGTACCATAAGATTCATGTACTATAAGACAGCTTTATATCAGTTCTAGAGCATCTAAATAGAATTAAAATTTAACAATTAATCACAGATATATAAGAGAAATAAAAAAAAAAAAAAAAACCTCAGGTAAAGCAGAGCATCAAGGGAAGGATGAATTCAGATCCAGTGCAGTAACCCAATTTTTGAGTTTTGATCCAAACCGTCCAAGGTGCTCTAACACGAATCTTAAAGAACATGGACCCCACAAATAATACTGGCCCCGTGCGCTACCACCGAATAGGCACCGTACACGTCAAAACTCAAAAATTGGGTTACATTAGGGGATCCGGACTCGGTAAGGATGGGTCTAGCAATCCCTAGCATTGATCGGTCTAGAGAAGAAAGAGGATTTGGGGTTTAGGGTTCGCAAAGGGGTGCTCTTGAACAGTTGAACTCACGCAAACATGAATTCAGTGCCAGTGCAATACCGTACTGAGTAGAATGAGATCTGAGTTGTTCGTTTTAATCCACCGGCACGAATCTCAAAACGTACTCTCTAAATTCTTATCTGAGAGTACTGTACATGGTTCGGTACCGTAGAAATGGATTATTTTTAGCAACGCCAACGCATCATCTGAGTAGTTATTGGATCCGGTTTAATTTTTTTCAAATTGAGTCGAGAGAGTTCGATTTAAACGGTTCGGTTTTTCTGTTAAATGAATCGGTTCAGTTCATTTTTAAAACCAATTTAATAGTTCGGTTTGATTCAGTTTAGAAATTTAAAACTGATTAGACCGAGTTGATCGAAATTTAAAACTTAAATGGTTCCCAATTGAATCAAAAGGCCGTCACAAGAAACTTGGTGAGGTTGGTTCAAACTTAGTCTGAACTACTTAATCAGGTTATTATATTCATCCACTTTGAAATTTTATTATCAAAGTTTAACATTTCTGCACTTAAATTCTTTGTAATTTTCCTTTTTTCTGCACTTAATCAGGTTATTATATTCATCCACTTAAATTTCTGCACTTAGATTCTTGGAGAAGAAAGCATACAAGCATTAGTCTAGTATCTTTTAGGGGTGCTAACATCTTCACCTGTTTTGTAAACACAAGTGATATATATTTGGAAATGATAGTTGGTAATATATTTTTGGCAATAGATATTTGGGATTATGGCAAAATTATGGTAATAGAGCAACATTGTTCATTTTTCTGATCTACTTTCATTTGGTAATATGGTATCAGCATTGTTTGTTTTCTGGTACAAATGCAAGTATTCTCTCAGTCATAATATGCTTTCAGAATTGATTCCAAGTTGTTTCAATATTTATCAAGAAGTTGTTATGCAGTACATAATATCAATTTTATAATTTTTTTTACAAAAACTGCTTATCATCTTCAATGTTCACAATATTCTGGTACTGGTTTCCTTTTCCTCTAGCCTAGTGAAATTAGATCAGATAATTTTTGGCTGGACAAAGTCATGTGGTATCATAATTTCTTTCAACATCTCCAGAACTTCCTCTTTATCTTCGACTTGATGAATGATTCAGATTACATGTGAATTTTCACTATCTAATGCTATATGCTTGCAAACCCAAACCAACTCTTAATTTCTAAAATTACACTGTAAACAGATCGGATAGTGGTAAAACCCTATTCGCATCTGTTTGTTTTTCCGGATATGGATACGGATCGGATATTAGATGGTTACATACAGATACGGATCGAAAATCAAATATCTGTAGATATATACATAAATATTTTTATTATATATATTAAACTATATGGTATATATCTACTGTTCGGATACGGATAATTAAAATTCAAAATCATATCCGTACCACTATCCGCACAAATATTATCAAATATCCATACCTAATTTTTGAATACGGATCTGAATTCAATCAGATAATATCCGACCCGTTTTCACCCCTAACTGGCACTTTCTAATACATGCATACAAACCAGAAAGGTCATAACAATAACATGTACTTCATGACTCCGGGGTTATTTATCCGTTGACATGGCATTAAATTAGTAGGTATGAGTGTTACACAAACTCATAATCATATTATAACATTACTGGTAATTGACCAAAAGCAAGAGTTGGACCAAGGACTAGTCATCTCTTAGAATTCTCCTTGAAAAATATGAACATATTAAATAAAAAATTTAACCACTGAGAAATAACATCTGTTCACAGGTGACAAAATTGACCAATCTATCAACTAATAGACAAACATGAGAATAAATTTACCAGTAATAAAAAAAAAACGATTCATTTTATAGTTTCAAAACATATGATATGTTTCAATGGATTTATATTCTAAGAGGAATCCCAAGATAGCAATAGAACCAACTAAAAACCACTACAGAATTGTGCACCTGTGCTGTTTTTTCAAGATAGAAATTCAAGAGAATTCATCTCCAAATTCAACAAATGTTGAGCTATAAAAAATCAAATAGCAGAGATGCAAGGAGGTTGGGGAATTGGTACACTTAATTGGTTTCTAACCTTACCGAACAATTCAATGAAAAATAACCCAAAAATTAATAAAAACACCATATACCGTGTTACCAACACAACAGCAATTTTATTCACCATCGAGTTTTCTAATGCCACATCCACAATTTTCTCAATGCTAAGAAACACCAAAATCCTCTCACTAACATCTCTCTAAAAACTCTAGTAAAGATCACTTTCCTTGTGAGTATGAATCACGCAATCCGTCTTAGGATACGAGACACAAGTGAGCACATAACCGCTCTCCACCTGCCCATCATCGAGGAACGACCCGTCTGACTGGTCAACCTGACCCTCTACAAGCTTACCTGCACAGGTGCTGCACGCACCGGCACGGCAAGAGTATGGAAGCTCAATGCCAGCTGACTCTGCTGAGTCAAGGATGTAAGCATCGTCAGGTGCCTCGAATTCTTGCTCCTTACCTTCTGGATCGATGAGTTTCACCTTGTAGGTTGCTTGAGGCACGAGGGGCAATTTGGTCATTTTGAGACTTGCTGGTTTTGGTTTTGTTTCGGAAAAGGAGATTATGCAGGGAGAGAAATTGGGTTTGTTGGTAGTTGTGAAGAATCCATTGCATGGTACAGAAGCAAGACTGGTACCAAGAGCAAACGTAGACATTTTGTTGAACCTATTCAGAAAATAAAAGGTAAATCATTAATTAAAGAAAGAGCTGAAATTTAACAAAAGAAAAGTTAAATCCAAAATTTACTATTCCCCCAAAAAAATACCAGTATATTTTGTTGATATAATTAATATGATAAGAGTTATAAACGGATTATATGGGTATTTCGATTCGGTATAAAAAACCAAAAATAATCTTTCAGTCCCTTCTACAGAAACTGAAATTATTTTTCTGTCCCTTAGAAAGGTCTGCTAATAATTTTTCAGTTTCTTTAGAACTTTTTTTTTCTAAAGGCACCGAAACTTCTTCCGGTTCTTTCTACCGAATCAAAATACCCATGTAATTTTATCTATGAACCATAAATAATTCTATTATTATTTCTATAAATAAAAAATTCTGAAAAAACACAGCCCTAATAAATTAAGATAATTTCTAATGTGGATATATGCCACTAAAATTTCACTGATGAACAAAAATTGAGGCTTTCTGTTCTGATGAAAATTTGGGCAATGTTAATTTGTGGAGCATTATGAGAAAGGTACGCACAAGGTTTCTTTTACCCTTCACTCGAAGCTCCATTACTGGTAAATAGACAGTAAATCCTACAATAATTTATTCATAATTGATCACTAATTTCATAATATTTTCCCAATTATGTTACATTTTCTCTCTATTGAGTGAGGGTTTAATGGCTGAGTTGATAACAATCTCTATAAAATCTTGTTGGTTTCTATCCCACTAGGCTCCTATTGAAATTTGAAAAATACCCATAATTCATCTTTTCTAAAGACCGATTTTGCAATCAACAAATAAATGGAGGTGAGAAATATGAAATTCAATTATAGAGAAAAATACATAAATGTAGACCACAGTGTAGATCGGACCTAAACAGCGATTCATGCAAAAAGATTACAACTTTAGCGAGAATACAAACACAAATCCATTTAAAAACTCCTATGATTTTAGGTTTAAAACCCTAGAAAAGAACCAGAGTAAAGAAATCATACCTACCCTCCTTCCAAAATCAGATTGAGCAAGACGATAAAATTTATACGATAAATACGAAGAAAAGATTTGCCTTTTTTAGAGAAAAGGAAATCAGATCTAAAGAAAGAAAAGTACCTTCTTTACTGCGATTATAGAAGCGAGATTGAAGGGAGAGAGAGAGAGAGAGAGAGAGAGAGAGCTAAGTCTCTCTAGAAGTGACGAGGTGTGACCTAAAAGGTGGCGGCGCTCTATGTATAAAGAGCTTTATTTTTCATATTAGTCCTCGGAATATGTTTTATATACATAAACTCTTTTGATGGAAAAATAACTTTTGTCCAGTGTTGTAAATAACGGTATACGGTCGTCGGATGGAAATATTAGTTGGGAATAATAAAAAATAATCGTTTATAATCAGAAATAATTGGCCGATTAGTTGGGAACATTTGTGATGGTTTGGTCACCGCCAACGACAAACAGCCGATTAATTGACTTAAACAGACGTTTTTTACAACACTAGTACATTGTTCTAAAATTTAGAGTGTCGTGTTATTAAAAAAACATGTTGTATTTTAATATCAGTAATTTTGTAAGCTTTGTATTTTTTTTAACTTGTTCGAGTATTTACAAAATATAATAAAAATATTAGTCTAGTCTCAATAATTCATATAGGCCTTCGGTAAATATTTTATAAATACAAAAAACGTTTTGCCATGTTTGTAATTTTTTTAAATATTCTAGAAAAAAAAAATGGTCAACAATTTTGTCTATTTTCTCAAATTCGGAGTGTTGTGGTATTTAAAAAAATTATTGTGACCTTTTTTTTTTGAAAACCTTCGCAGAAGCTGAAAAGTTGTAAGGGGAATCGAACTCTCGACCTTTGAGTAACCAACAGTCCTAGGACTTCTTTTCTAGCCAACTGGGCTACCTCCCCTTTCAAATTATTGCAACTTAATTTCAATAATTTCTTATATTTTGTTTTTTCTGAACGTTTTAAAGTGTGTATTAACAAAATATGACAAAAAGAATTATATTTTCTAAAAATTACCTTCCAAGTGGTACAATTGTACTTCTATAAATATTCATTTATGCTTCTGAAGAAAAATATATCTCATTTTTTACTATTATATATTTTAGTTAAATCACTGTTTTGAAATATTATTATGCACGTCTAAAATTTAATAAAAAAAATTCGCTCCGCTACTATGTTTTATCTAAATTATGAAACTTTAAGGGTCTTGATGAAAAGTTTCTCTGTGCATAATTGCATAATATGAGACCAATGGAGCGCCACGGCGCCTTTAATTTGTTCTTTCAAAACAAATAGACCTACTCGCTGAATACATTCTTTTATTTAGATCACTGTGGCGGGTCATTGCAGGTCGTACTTTAACCCGCAAGATGAATTAATGTATAATCAAAGCAATTGGTTTATATCTAGGATTAAGTCAATACTGGCGTTCCCATTGGTTTTTCCGACGAAAACTGGAATTCATATCACCGACGGTACCGTAATAGGGAATCTTTTACAACTACTTGATATGGACCGTTCTTTTTAACTTGGCACGAATCTCAAAGCCCAATAATACTGCCCCCTCAGTCAGCCCGAATCCCAAATCGGCTGAGAGTTAATCTCAACCGTAAATAGCTAATTGTGAATGGGAATCTTTTACGGTACCGTCGAGGATATGGACTCCGAAAACTGTGGGAGCACTTAAAAAAGGCAAAATGGCAACTCTGACGAGAGCAACTAAAAAATGAAACAAATGAAGGTTGTTATGGAGCATTTAATTTTTTAAATTATGAATAGTACGAGAACACAAGTAGCATATCATATTTTTTTTTTCCTACCTACTCCGCTGTAGTGCATTCACATTTCACATGAAATGTATACGGTATGATTGCGTGTCAAACATTCATTGTTTTTGCGTGTCACATTTTCGTCAAAACAAATCTTTTAAAATATAATTGCTAGATAGTGAGAGAGGCAATGCTATTTTACAAAGTTCATATCGGTTTGAACTATTAATTTATCTTTTCTATTTTTAAAATATAATAAGTCAATATGAATTGCTCAATATAATTTTCACATAAAAATATATTTTTGGCGATTAAATTTTATATTTTTGTAATATTTTTGCACTTTTTTAGATAAGTGAAGTGATTGTCAACTTATCTAAAAAATAGTAATTTTTTTAAATAAAATATATAAAATTTTGTTTTTAGAAGTGCATTTTCATGTGAAAATTATGTTTTTTTTAATAAAGTTGGAGGTTAAGCCATCTAACTTTTCGGTTTTTTTTTAATACCCTCAATTAAAAAAAATTAGAAAAATGCCCTCAATTTTTTATTTATTTTGAAAACTGCTCCCAGCCGACAAGTTATCTGGCAGTCCTCTGTGGATTTTTTTTTTTTGCAAAATCTCAAAATGAAAACACTAAACAATTTTTTTTAATAAAACACTAAACTAAATCTCATCGATTGTCTTTTTTTTAACAACACATCCTATATCTGAATACCAAAAACATTAAACTAAATTTCAAAATGAAAACATTTACATGAATACATTTGAACTAGAAAATGAAAATATAACAAAAAAAACTCTAAATTTGATACTATATACATTTAGATGGACAATGTTTAAGAAAAGTATCACATATTATTAGTTACATGAATAACGTTCTAACTAAAAATAATAAAAATATAATAAAAAAACCCTAGATTTGAGACTTTATACATTTACATGAACAATGACTAAGAAAAAGTATGATAAAGGACAAAAAAAATTGAAAATTAGACTGAAAAAAACTTAATCGGAATTTTCAACTTAAGTTTTGAGGCTCTTCTCTTTAGAAACGAGAGAAATGACTTACAAAAAAATAGATAAAGATGCATTGCAACAGGAAGACACTGATCGATGACGTGGAAAAGTTTTTATTTATTTTATCACACATGGATCATACAGTAAAACCGTGTACAATTATTGGTGCATTCATATACATCTGTCTGAAAGAAGGATGCTCCTCATTTTTTTTAATTGAACAAATACAGTGTTTACGTTATGCTATGTCATTTAGTCAGGATTTTATATTATCCATTTGATATTGAATATTAAAAAAATTAATTGATGAATAATTTCACTTCTCAGTTACTCCTCAATTTAAAAAAAAAATCCGGAACAGTTAGGTTACCTAGCGGTTCACTCCATAAAGGACCACCTGGCATTTTGGGCAGTTTAAAAAAAAAACAAAAAAACTGAGGACATTTTTCTAATATTTTTATCAATTGAGGGTATAAAAAAATCGGTGAGGCTAGCTTTGGTAATATAATATGTATATTACAAATATTACAGGGCGGTTTTTATTATAGACTCATAATTTTACATTTAAAGCTTAAATAGTCGATCTGAACTGTTTAACATATTTTTTTTTATTTATAAATGCATTTACTAAGTTCTATATTTTTTAAATTTGTTTACTATTTATTAGATAGGTAAAACTATTCGATTTAAAAATTCTGGACTATCCGCAAACTAGTGATTTTTATCTATTTAAAAAAAAGTAAAAGAATTCTGGAAAATATAAAATTTGATCTTTAAGTACATTTTTATATGAATAATATGTTTAACGGTTACGGACCAATCCGTAATATGCATTATTACTATATCCTCACTCTTTTCGTCAAAATAATCTCATAAGATAAATTGCTACATAAAATTAAAGAAAGGATTGTACATATTTTTATTCATATATAATAAATGAACTATTTATTCCTTGCCACAATGCAAGTCGAAAATTGCAAGGAGGATATGAATAATAATTTTTGATTTGAAGTTACAAGATGAAACTAAACATTTGAGTGGCATGTATTAACGTTTCTTTCATTTGTTTGAAGATAGTTTAATTTAATGAATGAGATGTCTTCATCTTTGTTAATTTTAAATCATTGAAAAATATAAATCACTTGATAAATGATGAAACATGCACCAAATCCCATTATTTTATATGCATGATATTTATACTATATTGATCATGCCTGCTGTTTCATGAAATTATAACCACAAAAGTTCTAAAAAAATAGATCAAATTCCACCTAATTAAAAAGGCTAAAGAAAATTCCTAGTGTACTCATACAAATTTTCTAAATAGCCAATATCTCCATAACGAGAACGGAGTAGGTGCGATGCCCATCATACCTACTTAATTTTAGGTTCAATGAGCATGATTACCGTCCGATCTAATTTAAGATTTGTGCGCACGAAAATTGAAACAGATGCTCACGATATTTAAAGCTTTCCGCACAAATCTTAAAGCAAATCGACGGTGATTAAACCCATCGAACCAGAGTAGGTCCGATGCCCATCGGACCTACTCTCAAGTGCTCCATAACAATGTCATAATATTCAATATCCTCGTGACAACTAAACATTCTTTCTTATATCCACTTTTATTTATTTAACATTTTATTCAGTTATTTTAAATATCAAATTGACACATATATATACCCTTTCATTTCAAACCATCTTCTCTCCTTTCTTATATATACCCTTGAAAGTTTGTATAGGCACACTAGAAATTTTCCCATAAAAATATTACACAGAAGTTGAACCATCTCACAAGGTATTGTAATCTAATTAAAAAGGAAAATAACAAGAACCCAACAAATTTTGCATATTACTCTTATATTATCACTAAAAGAAATTTCACCTTAGCGGTCTTATATAAATAAATTCAAGAAAACAACCAAGCAATCTAAAAATCAAACGAAAGACCCTCCCTTTGCAATTAAAAGAAGAAATAAAAGCATTCAAATTCAATTAATGAGCATAAATTTAACCTCAACTGCATGCTATAATTTCCATGTAAATGTACCGGTTTTCAAAACAAAAACATGACATCCCCATAGATATCATCTAACGTAGAAAAAGTGTCATAGTAGTAATCCTCGTAGTCGTCGTGAGGATCCGATACTTGATCAAAACAGCATGAACATGGTCGAGGTGGTCCATAAACGTAGTAGTCGTAGTAAGTAGTAGATATGCTATCCATGTATTCATTGGCATAGTAGTCTAGTTTAAGGTATCTTATCCTTGAGAGTTTTGTCATATTAATGTTTTCATTCAGTACCAAGTTGAAACAATTCCGGATGTCGAGAAACTCGAGATATGGGCATCCTTCAAGAATAGCTTCAAGACCCTTGTCTGTCATCCTGTTATATATATATATGTTTCAGCAATATCATATCACCAAATAAATTTAGAGCTACATATATAGCTTGTTTTGTTTTAATTTTCTCTTTGGAATGATGCAGTACCCAAGGCAAAATTAGAACTTACTCGTTACCAATAAGCTGAAGAGATCGTAGCTCGTGCATATTCTCGCCTATATCTACAGCTTCGGTGTCATGCCAGAAGGATTGGTAGCTTTTACTCGAAGGTCTATAATCCCAAAATTGATTCCACCTGAAGCATTTCAGCTGAGTGCATACTGGTCCAATTGTTTTACACAATTTTGGTGATTCAATTGTACATGTAATCTCTAGCTCCTCAAGCATTGGCAGCATTTTGATTATGTCTGCCATGTCATCAGCATGACGGTAATCTTCGCCAAGACAATTTATTAAGCGGAGAGTTCTCAGGGTCTTAGTCCTATATATATATTAACAGAAGAAGTGTTTGTTTATGAGGAAACCTCAGAGATCATGCATGCATGGTTCAATACATGTATATAAATCTAAGAATTGAAATTGGCATTGTTTGTATGAAAACCTTTGAGCCATGGCCATCAATCCTTCAATAGAAACGCCAGGGCACATGAAAAGACCGATGCTTTTCAACGAGTTGGTCCTGTTAATTTGACATAGATTGAGATATATATATCTTGTGAACATCTTTGTTGAGAACATAGCTAGATAACTCAAAATAACAACAAAGAAAGAGAACAACATATGACCTGGTAGCAATGTACAGCAAGAGAGCATCAGTGGCAAAACAGTCAGCGTAGAACTCCTCGAGTTTTCCCGCACTCCTATCTATGGCAATCTTAGCAATCTGCTTGAGGGAATGCATTGAGAGCGAGAAGTCGAAATTAGTCATGTCAATCTTTCGCCAGAGCATTTGCTCAAGTGTCGTCAGCCTATTCCAATTCCGGCACACTAGGCTAGCCGTTGTCAGTATATCAATTGCCCCCAGCTTCTCAAATATTAATAATAAAATATCTGAGTGTAGTTCTGCCCAATTCCTTCTATAGCTAGTTTCTGGTAATTTGTAGTTTTAATAATGCACAAGGACACAAAAGAAGTTAGCAGAGAAACAAAATTTGAAAAAAAAATATTCTTATACAACAAAATTTTCTAATTTTCCAATTAATGAAATCTGTTTATAACAAACAAAACAAAAAAATTTAAAATAGTTTTGAGAATCCATCATGACTGTTGCTTACTTGCATCAGACTTTTGCCATCGCACCACTATACATCCAGAAGATCTCTACAATGAACACAAAAGGTTTAGAAAGCATGATTTGCTCATAAAGAGTTCAGAGTAGGTCCATGACCATCGGACCTACTTTGGTTCCATGGGCTCAATCACTGACCGATTCACATTAAGATGTGTGTGTTTCGCTTTAAAATCCATGCGTGTCTGCTTCAATTTTCGTGTGCACAGATTATAATGCTGATTGCCCGTTGTTGGAGCTCATTGGATCCAAAAGTAGATCCGATGCCCATCAGACCTACTCTGTTCTCGCTCATGAAACGAAATATCCAACTTTTTTTTTTTTACAAAATTAAAATAGCATAGAATTTGCCATACCACAACTTCACAATACTTGGTTGGCTTCCACCATCTCCTTGACTTGCGCATTTACTTGATTAGGACTCCTTGGTACAAAATGAAATGAATCAATTTAACAAAAGATGAGAAAGAAAAATATTACATAAAATTTGATTTTTTTTTTTTTTAAATATGAGAAAGATTTTTTTTTTTTTTTGCTACATATTACTATAAAATAATGTTCACCAGCTGGGAACCGATCTAGTCGGTTGAAGAGGAAATTTTGTTTAATATATGAAAAATGCTCAATAAATATTAGCGCATTAATTGGTACTTATTTTCCTCATAAGTTGCAAGTATTTAAAGCTTCCTTCTATAAAATGAAGGCAATTTGGCACCGACATGAATGCTAAAAAATTTACATGCTCCTGGTGCACCAATACATAGTCTCTGGAGGACCCGGCATTTGCTGTGGTCTTGCCCAATATACTCTCACAGTTGGCCAACGCATGCTCTCACTTAATTAAGGTTTGCTCTCAAATTATTACTATCTAAAATTGAATGGTTGTATTTCTTGCGGAAAAAGTACCGAAAATTTTATTTTTACCATTAAAAAAAAAAACAAAAAAACCACGATTTTGTGAGAATTTAAAATTTAGTATGGACGCAACTTCACGTTGAGTCCACCAACTTCGGCCATTGAAATGGTTTGATTGAATCTGGTTGGCCCAAAAAATATAGGGCCCACCCAATTTGTGGACTCAACGTGAAGTTGCATCCACACTTTTGGTGCAACTACAAAAATATGCACTATCCGTGAGAGTAAAAAGTGACTATTGCCAATGATACACCGACATAAATTACTATTTCCGAACATATCAGTATTACCGACAGGAGTATCCACAAAGATACCGTCGGCAAAAAATACTTTTACTCTTGAGGATAGTGACAGAATTTTTTAAGTATTGTGTCCATGCTAAATTTCGAATTCCCACAAAATCGTAGTTTATTGGTTTATCTTTTTGTTTTTTTAATGGTAAATATAAAATTTTTAGGAAAAGTATGATGCACAAAGCACAAGTTGGAATGCCACAAGGATTGGCGAATTTTCTAATTTTGATTATAATTGAATGTAACAAAATTCGATTTACTTTCATTTGTACAAATAATAAGGTATAATAATCTTATTTCTGAAGAACAATTATTTTTGAATAAAAACAAATTTAAGTTATTTCAAAATTAAAGTTCCTGTCACAAAATTAAGATTACAATAACAACCGTATATGCAACTTTTTTTGCAAATAATATTTATTCGAGGACATTACTTATTATTCATTCAATTAACCGAAATGAGATTTATTTGAATTCTATAAAAATAAGAGGTGTGAAAATGTCTTTATTTTGTGTGTCTATATTCATTTTTAAAATTTTAATAACTTCAAATTTTAAATGTCAAAATAAAATCATTAAAATATTATATACATCAATTTCTCTGTGTACATATAGATTATGATATTTCAGCTTTGTTGATTGTTAACATGAAATTTAAAAAAAAAAAAAAATTGTGGCTAAGTTTTAGCCGTTGATTTTTTCAATTATTGATTTATATTAAAAAAAAAATCTAAAATTGATAATTTTTTATGTGCATGTGGAGAATATAATATAAATCATATCTAACAGTTTTACTTTGACATATAAATTAATGAATTTGTGCTATTAGAAAAATTAGAATAGAGGCATTTGAATCCTCATTAAAATAATATAGTGCTCCAATAAAAAATATCAACATATAATTTGAACCATCACACAAGTTAATATAATATAAAATGAAAATAACATGAACCCAACAAATTGTGCAAATTAATTACTCTTACCAATCCCTAAAAATTATGATATAGTAAACAACTTTTATTTACATGGGATCGAAATCAATGACTCTTTTCTTTGATGTCAATTATATTTCAAGATACATATAATCTGTACACAAAGGTAAAAACAAAAAAGATATAAATTGACATTTAATCCTAGTCTAATCCTTTAATTAAAAAAATAAATTACAGAACCAGTTCATGACACTTTAATTTGAAAGGGAATACTAGAAATTACTTTTAAAGTATTGGAAAACAAATTAATGTTTTCTTTATTGAGTTGCACAACTTGAAATGACATTAAATTACAATATTGGAAACATGTCATAATAAGATAAATGTTCCATTATGGGTAAATATGATATTAAAGCTCTGAAAATATGCATCATGACCACATAAAAACACAATATGTAAATTAAGAACGGAAACCTTAGAAAGCAAACATGAAATACATAAGACAATTTTCCATTTAAAATGTGTTTACCCATTTCAGAAGCTACATTATTTAATGCAAAGGAAATGCAAAAGCAAACATATCACATCTCACTCTGTCTTTGCCCCAGCACTGGTATATCTTCGTACCGTTTCTGTAGAAAATTCAAAAAAGAAATTAGAAAGATGTCAGTAGGATTATGATTCTTTGTGATAAAACCACCTAGTAAATATTTTGTTAAATCCAAATAACCCTACAAATCCCTCTTGGGTGATGAAGTAACAATATCTAGAGCAGGGCCAAAATTTTTATGGTTCCTATTCCAAATGCATGGGCCAGTATTATTGTGCTTTGAGATTTGTGCAGAAAAGATATGAATGGTCCAGATTTTCTACAGATCAACTCAAAGTTGGAGATATCTCAGGGGATGCGATCCCCCCCTCAAACTCCCCGTGCAACCTCTAATAACTAACCCACTGCAACACCTCTAAATTTACTCCGCACTGCTAATTCCTCTGGAATTTGACACATCAAATGATGGAAATGCCATATTCTTTCAATTCTACGCAATTATTCCGAGCTAACATCTACTTGTACTAAATCACACCTACCACAAGTTATTTAATGAGATAGCGCATTTTGTAGCGGTGGTAGAGATTGGCAGAGAGATGCAACTGGTCTTTTTGTTAATCGTTGCAGAGGAACTGTGCAAAATTACCCTGGTTTCAGGTAATTCTGACTTCGTTTTTCTAATTTCTACCTAACACGATGTTTGGTTGAGGACTAAAGTTAAGGAGGCCTAAGTTGGTTATTCCAGTTTAGGCCGACCTAAATTATTCATGTTTGGTTGAGGTCTAAAATTTGCAAATAGTCACTGACAGTGGGTTAGAACACATCACAAATTAAGGCACCTGGGGAGGCCAGTGATTTAGTTTAGTTTAGGCCATCAAAAATTAATTCTGACAGTGGTTTAGTTTAGGCAGGCCAGCCTAACTTTAGGCTTACGCCTAGTTAGGCCAGCCAATTTAATGCTCGATTGGTGGAATAACTGAGGCATAAACCCCTTATTCCAAGGTTTAGGCCTCAACCAAACATGGTGAATAGACTAAATCCTACATAATGTTGTAATGGAAACTAAGATTTGGGCCTTCCAGAATAATCTAGTAACTTTTTCATGGACCCTAGTCAAGTGTTTCCATGCCGGATCCTACCGGGTATTGGTCAAAATTTATATAAACTCATCCATTTCCTATGCAGAACCAACTTTTATCTTTGCAAATAAAACCCAGCACTTCTTTTTTCATGGAAAACATGAGCATTCCCAGGGTTATTTTCGCATTAAGGGTCAAAATGAAATTCTAGTCAAGTTAAAAGTGGTTAACTTTCTCATGGAACCCAGTCAAGTGTTGAGTGTGTATCCCCTGCAGTACTGCACAGGATAGAATACTCCCAGCCAAGATATTTTGGAGCCTATTTGGATTAGGGCCCCGCTTTGAGATTCATGTCTCATTCTACACAGTCAGGTATTGCACTGAACCTGAATTCGTCAAGTGTTTCCACACCGGATCCTACTGGTTACTGATCAAAATTTATATGGATTATCTATTTCTATTTCCACTTTGGAACCAGCTTTTAACTTTGCAAATAAAACCCAGAACTTCTTCATGCAGTTTAACATCAACATTTCCAGGGTTATTTTCGTATTAAGGGTCAAAATGAAATTGTAGTCAAACTAAGGACATTTATTTAATCTGGGACAAAAAGAGTAGGCTAAAATTAACCATGTTATAAACCTTTGTTATTCACTGGTACATATCTACAATAGAATTGGGTTTAATAATAAATATAATTAATTCTAGGTGATTTGAAATATGCTAAATGCGAATATAGTTAACTAAAAGGACCCACTTGTCTGTCTATTTTATTATAATGTTGCAATCTTTTGTGATTCATTTTATTTTAGGAAGTCATCAGAACTATCAAAATTAAAACAAGTTCCTAAGCCAAATACTTTACTGGTCAGTTAACAGTGCAGAAACAAATTGAAAAAAAGAAAGGGGCAAAGTGGTAAAAGAAAAATTAAACGTACCCCAACATTTTTGCTCTCCCATAATTTGTGTACTCCATAATCTACCGCCTGAAATAACACAATATAACTTATAATTTATCCATAATACAATATAAATGCAATATTAATGTATTCTGGTAAAATTTTCAGGGCAAAACAGGAGACACTACTCCACTACTCCAGTTGTCTCTATACAATCTTCTCTTAATTCTAAATTTTTTAACAGGACACAAATAATTAGACAAAAAATTGACAAAAGAAATAATAATTACACATTGTATTACAGGAATATAAACTGTATTCAAGCGGTGATCACACAGATCAATATTTTGAATAATATAATGATTTCAAGTTTATTATTATTATTATAATTTTTTTGATAATAGTGGATTACTCCACCAATTTCATAAACCGAAACCATACATTGTTTTCAGGTACTGGTACCAAACCTGATAAGAGAGTATGATTTCAACTTTATAATTACACAAATAAACTGTATTCAAGACAGATACAGGACAGATTTGAAAGACTACAGCATAGTTCTATAAACAAGTGAAATATCTCATATTACCAGTAAAAACTAGAAACCAGCAATTCTACTTGTTTATCATAAAAGCCCCCAATTTCCCCTAAATTGAATCAGTTGACACAAGATACAAGATGCTTTTGAACACAGTTAAATAGATCTAATCTCGAATTGAGAGAGAGAGGGGTACCCGTTCACCGGCGAAAGCGCCAGCGATGACGAAGGTGAAGTAGACGGAGTTGCGACGCATCACGACGCGGTAAAGCGCATCCCACACCGCCATTTCCCGATCTGGATTTTTCTTCTTTGAATCGACAGAGGAGAGAAGACGAGAAGAGAAAAGCTTGGTTATTTCTCGGTTTCTTCTTCGATTGCAATATTTAGCGAACAAAGGAGAGAGAGAGGTAGAAGCGGGCTAAGTTTTTTTAGTCGGCCCAAATTATAAACCGGATATATATATATTTTTGGGCCGAGTTGAATAAACTTTGAATCGCAATTCCCCTTATAAATTTGTTGTTGATATAATTTTTTGAGTGAGGCTATAGTATTATGCATAGCACGGATTGGTCCGTAATACGGATTAATATTTTTGTTTTTAAATTTCTAACGGTCGATCCGAACCGTTCTCTCATATGAATATGTACTTGCAGACTGAATTTTATAATTTTTACTATTTTTTAAGATAGGAAGAAAATCACTGTTTTTGGATGGTTCAGAATTTTCAGATCAAGTGATTTTCTACCTATCCAAAAAAATAGTAAATTTTTTTTAAAAAATATAAAATTCGGTCTGCAAGTACATAATCATATGAAAATCATATTGAACGGTTCGGATAGACTGTTGGGATTTTGAAAACGAAAATATTACTCTGTATTACGGACCAATCCATGCTATTCATAGTACCATAGACTCACTCTAATTTTTTTTCTCTATTTCTCCAAAGTAGGAAATGCCCATGTTTTTTTTTATCTGTAGCATTTGAAAAAATTAATTTCAACCTATGACATTAAATATGAAAATTTTCGGAACATAACACAAATGTTGTCGGTAACAACATTTTTGTGCTAAGGTAAAACACTGATATTGACAGCATTTCACCTCTAAAGAGCTAACTATCGAGATTTTGGACTATTCGGGTACATACTTCGAGAAATGGTTCATGCATGTTTATTACCGGGTGCAACAAAATCAAGTGGGTAAGGATAACAATATCGTTTCTATTTTTATCTAAAAGATTTTGTACCTACAAAAGAAATATCGCTTCCCAATTGTACCTATTTTTATGGTCCCTCTTGATATTTCTTTCGAAATGGATCAAAATATACATAGCATTTTGATAATATTTGAAAGAGGGTCTCCATTCTTTTTTATTCATGGGGATTCCGTAAATATTCCATTGCAAAAATAGAAAGTTCGAAACAATACAGTTACTAATTCATGATCTGACATTTGAAAGACATGGGAACTAATTATGAATCGTATTCGATTCATGAGTTCTTCAACCCAAGAAGTTGTGTCAAGTCTGGGGTGAACAACTCATGGATGTTTCACGACTGAACCAAATACATCGAGATCGATTGCCATTTTATTTGAGAAGAAAATATAATACAAGGAAATATAAACTCTATTAATTTGTAAGAGACGAGAATCAACTAGCGGACTTGTTCACAAAAGGATTATATTTGAGGTCGTTCGAATTAAGAAAATATTGGTAAGTTATGATTGATTGATATCTACACATCTAACTTGAGAGAGAGTATTGAAAAATATGATTAGGGGTGTATTAATTAGCCTCAAAGCTATATAGCATCTTCATCATTGTCTAATTAAGAAAAAAAATGGAGCTAAGAAATAGACTCCACCTTTTTTCGTAAAATAAAAATATTACCGTTACAGAGCAAATTTTACGTTAGAGAAGGTGCATATATAAATACACCATAGGATTGTGTAATAAATACAGCATATCAGAATTGAATAAAAACAATTCATCATCAATATTCCGTATTTAATTCAAAATTACTTCAAAATTCAACAGCTTTTAACAACGGATCATATTTGGGAAATTATGCTAACAAATATCATCTTATAAATACACACACACACACACACACACATATATATATATATATATATTATACTGTCTCCATACATCAAGCTCACATATATCCAACTTTATT
This sequence comes from Carex parvula, assembly GCA_025461045.1. Classification (NCBI taxonomy): domain Eukaryota; kingdom Viridiplantae; phylum Streptophyta; class Magnoliopsida; order Poales; family Cyperaceae; genus Carex; species Carex parvula. The sequence continues at coordinate 907,952 of JAJGRW010000229.1, read as the reverse complement.
CAAAACCGAAATCTAACATATTCATAGAGCAGGAACAAAATTAAAGCATACCCATACAAATATATATAGCATTGTAGTGTAGTGTATGTACTGTTTTAATCTAACAGTAGTCAGTGTAGTCTAGTTATTGCGACTAAATACAACATGATCTTGGGGCAAGAAATGACACACCGGTACAGTACCAGGTTTCACATTCAGCAGTTTAAATGCAACGTGGTTCGGGTTCCATGCTGATGTGTTGGCATGGCATACCGCAACAGCATCGACCACCGTCCCGTGTTTGCCTGTCATCTTCACCGTGTAACCCTTGGTTGAGTTTGCCAGGTGGCAGTAAAACACAGCGTAAGCATATGTTTGCTGATGGCATGCTACAAGCTCATCTTGTGCCAAGTTTTTTACCCCTGAAGCGACAATTGTGTACTCTTCCCTCGGTGTCTCATCTTTAGAATGAACTGTCGTTGATACCTATCAGAGGAAACAATATAAAATTAAGAACGTGTGTTCGACCAAGCTATGTTGAATAATTTGCTTCAATATCACTAAGCATCACAAGAATACTAATAAACTACAAACTTAATTTTCGTACAAGATAAGCTTAATTAGCATTAATATAATTTTCTGGTAAGTGATGCCATTTTACGTACCAATATGTCAAGATTAAAGATATATAAGGAGTGCAGAAGTACGGGGATTACCGCTTCGACATTTCTTGTGCCGAGATTGGCAACAGTAAAATCCACCATTGATTCAAGAGAAGTGGCACACATCTTCTTCTCCCCCTTTAACACTGGATCCTCACACTGTCTCAGAGTTTCCTTCATTGCTTCCTCCCCATCAGAACCAGGTTGAACTGAGAACCGGCTAATTATCTCTGGTAATTTCTTCGAAGAAAATGGGATTGACTCAGCATCACTTCTCGGCAAAAACTTGGCAGTGGCATTTGTTTTCTCAAATTGCATGTTCATCTTGGAACCAGGATGTAGATCTTGTTCAAAGAAAAACAAGTTATTCTGACGATTATCGTGAAGCTGCTTTTCGGTGGCAGCAGAATTGTAAACCAAGGGACCTAGAATTATGGGTTGAGCCGCACCCACAGATGTGCCACCCGGAGTTCCTTTTCCAGCAACAACGTGGACCCCACCCTTGTTTTTGGAATCCATGATGGTGTCTGTTTATGCAATGAGGGGTTTGCAATCAGAATAAGATTCAATATTTTAGTAAGGCAAAAACTTTGTTTATCGTTTTAGTTTTTCTGGTAAGGATTTAATAAAGGACACAATAATTTAGATTATTGTGTGCAGAGGCGGATTCAGTAAGGACGAATGGGGTCAATTGCCCCTGTTTATTTTTAAAATTCACGTGCTTAGTCATGATTTTGCTATATAGTCTAGAATAAAATGTTATGGATACCGTAAAGAATGAAATTTTATATAATTGATCCCAATGTGTGTTTGACCATCATAACTTGAAAGTCCGCCTCTACCCTTGATTGTGTGGATACCTATAGGTCCAGAATCCATACTGTATATATAGGTTATTTGGTATTGTTATCTACCAATGCTTTATTCAATAAATACTAAAAAAATTAGCAAGTTCAATTTCAATATATGTATATATATACCGACATTAATCCAGTGACAATGTCAAGTACTAATAAGGCACTTTGGCAGCAATGGTTTTAACACAATGTATATTAAGAACTTGTCTTCTTATTTTGAGTATATTCTCTTGAGTACACTACGCTACGCAGTGTGTATATTTTGAGTATATTCTTACAATGTGAGATTTGATAAACAAAATGTTACTAACAGGGGCAGAGATAATTTTTATACCAGAACTTAAAAGAGCAGTTATGGCAGTGGGCATATGAGTATTGGGTAAGACAGTGTGCCAGTAAACCTGAGCAGGCAGTAACGCTGCATTGCTTGCTATAACTCCAATCTACAAATAACAGAAAGTCAGAAACCCAAATAAACTTTCTATTAATCAAAGATCTGAGTCATATATATATTTCTTTTTTATAAGTACATACCAGGAGAGAGCAAAGGAGGGGCAGGAAACTATCCATAAGCAGAATTGGGGTACACTCTCAGAAGGCAGAGTAGTGATATGGATTTATGTAAGGGGAAGGTACCTTCATGTAATTTATATAGTTGTATATCAAATTAAAAATCTAATAACATATCATATATATGTCTAATAAAAGATCAACTCCTACTATCAGGTAGGGATATCTTTCGCAGATTTCTTGTTTGGCATTTTCGTTCAAATAAGTTTTCTTTGAATTTTTCTATCTAATGTCAAGCCTATGCGCCTTACGCCAAAAAAAAAAAGAATCTTTGAATTCATGCTGTCATTATATTTCTACTGTTAGGATTATGAGCTGTTAGTGTTAATTAGTTCTACTTATTTGCACATTTGCCACAAAGGACATACACTGAATATTGTTACATACAAGAAGAAAGCTGTTGTTGATTAGACGTTAGTGAGTGATGTGTTGATTTGTAGTTGGTAATTAAGATTCAAGGGTAGGAAGAAATTTACAACTGTCGGCACCACACAATGTAATCAATTAATTACTGTAATTTCACATGTCCATCTAACTCCTCAAGCAATAAAATCCAATTTCCTTTTGGAGGCCCGTAATAAATTATTCCAGCCTAATTAATTTTTATTTTTATTTTCCGCAGCCCGTTGGTCCTCCTGGATAATCGTTGAAGCAAATTTCAATTTGTGATTTGTGAACAAGGAAGAAAACAACGAACCGAAATGAAGGGCGACGCAAGTCACTGGGTCAGGTCGCGACACGAGTCCGCTCCTCGGTCCGGTCCAATGGGTTTTACAGTCCAGTTCTGAACCGGCCGAGTTTTTTCAATACACTATTGTTCAGAGGCGGAGGTAAAGAGGGAGTATGGGGGTCAATTGACCCCCATATTTTTTTTTATACTATGTATGATTTTCTATGTAATTTAGAGTAAAATGTCAAAAAAACCATAAAATTGACCCCCATTCTCCATACGAAATTTTATATGATTGACCCCCATATATATTTGACCCCCATAATTCGAAAGTCTACCTCCGCCCCTATGCTTGTTTATTATCGGGTGCAACAAAATCAAGTTGGTTAGGATAACAATGTTATTTCTATTTTTATCTAAAAGATTTTGTACCTAGAAAAGAAATATCGCTTCCTAATTGCACCAATCTTTGTGGATTGTCTTGAGATTTCTTTCGAAATGGATCAAATATATATACCATTTTGATTAATATTTGAAAGAGGGTCTCCAATCTTTTTTATTCATTGGGATTCCGTTAATATTCCATTACAAAAATAGAAAGTTCGAAACAATGCAATTACTAATTCATGATCTGGCATTTTATTTTTTAATAAAAAAAGGAGACTCGTATGGAAAGCTTAAAGAAGACACTCGTTCAGAACTTGTATGATGAGGTGGAGTCCATGTTATCGAATTTGAAAGACATGAGAATTAATTATGAATCGTATTTGATACATGAGTTCTTCACTCCAAGAAGAAGTCGTGTCAAGTCTAGGGTGAAGAACTCAAGGATGTTTCATGACTGAACCAAACACATCGAGGTGGATTGTCATTTTATTTGAGAAAAAATATTTATAGCGGATGTGTTCACAAAAGAATTATATTCGAGGCCGTTTGAAGAAAATATTGGCAAGTTAGTTTTGATTGATATCTATACGTCTAACTTAAGAGAGAGAGTGAGAAATATTATTAGGGGTGTATTAATTAGCCACAAAGCTATATAACATCTTCATCATTGGATAATTAAGAAAAAAAAATGGAGCTAAGAAATAGACTCCACCTTTTTTTTCCCCCTAAAATAGAAATATAACCGTTACAGAGCAAAGTTTACGTTAGACGATCGAGGTGCATAAATACACCATAGGATTGTGTAATAAATACAACATATCAGAATTGAATAAAAACAATTCATCATCAATATTCCGTATTTAATTCAACAGCTTTTAACAACGGAACATTTTTGGGAAATTATGCTAACAAATATCATCTTATAAACACACACATATGTATTATACTCACTACAACAAAATATAGTATCAGTGATCGGCATTAGCAACCAGTGCAGTGGCCGTTCGCTGAAATTTTTTTTTCAGCAACCGTATCAGCGACCCCTTTTTTTTCCGGTCGCTGAAAGTGTTGGGTAAAAAAAAAAATATCTGATTTCGCGCGCCACCCCCTTTCTCTCCACGCGATTTTGCCAGATCCAAAAACCTGAGTTTTTGGCGATTCCTCCACGCCACTCCTTTTCTCTCCTCCGTGCAAAGAGCTCCGCCGATCCGCCGATCCACCTCCGTCGCTCTCCACCTCGCGCGCCCCAGACCTAGACCCAACCCAACGCGAGGAGCTCCGCCGATCCGCCACTACCTCCTTGCCTCGCAGCTCAACCAACTCGAGGAGCTCCGCCGCTCCGCGCCAGATCTGAGCCGAGCCGCTCTGAGAAATCCCTTGCCTCCTCGTCTCCTCGTCAGCTCCCTGAGAAATCCCTCGCCACCTCTTCAGCTCAGTTGGTCTCAGGTCTCACGTCACTTCTCTCGCTTAGTCGCTTTCACTTTTCTTAGAAATTTCTTTAAATTTAATCAATCAACGCTGCTAACTTCAATCAATCACTTTTCTTAGATATGACCGACTGACCTTAGATATCATGTCTTGTGATATCAATTGTAAATTGAGCAAAAAGTTACTTTATTGATTAAAGCTTCGGGCTTATATAAGCCTTAAAATGCACTCTTACAATTAACACCCTAGACTATCCCGTAATGACCTATTTACCAATAGGCCCCTAAAAACCCCGAAAACACAGTAAACATACAATAAATCTCAACACTCCCCCTCAAGATGGGCGAAAGATATCCACTAAGCCCATCTTGTCACATCCTCTCGCTAAGTCCAACGAATTGAGTCCTCTTCGTCAGACAATCTGCTGGTTGGTCTTTAGTTGCAACATGGCCTAACTCCAGGAGTCCACTGTTCAACTTCTCCTTGATGAAGAACCTATCGATCTCGATATGCTTGGTCCAATCATGCTGCACTGGATTGTTGGCGATACTGATGGCTGACTTGTTATCGCACCACAACTTCATTTGGGCCCCTTGGTCCATCTCGAGCTCCACCAGCAGGGCTCTCAACCACAACATCTCTGCCACGCCTAAGGCCATGGCCCTGTACTCTGCCCCGGCTGTGGATCTCGCAACCACTGTTTGCTTCTTGCTCTTCCAGGAGACCAGATTGCCCCCTACAAACATGCAATATCCAGACATGGACTTCCTGTCATCGGCACAACTAGCCCAGTCTGAATCACAATAGCCCTCAATGTTGAAGTGCCCATTCTTCCTGAAGATCAACCCCTTCCCTGGTGCACTCTTCAGGTACCTCAGAATCTGGTACACAGCATCCATGTGACCCTCTCTAGGATCATGCATATAGCGACTCACCACACTCACAGCAAATGATATGTCAGGACGAGTGTGGCTCAAATAGATCAAGCGGCCCACCAACCTCTGGTACCTCTCTCTATCAACTGGCTCTCCTGCCTCAGCACTCAGCTTAGACTTCTGGTCAATGGGAGCAGCTGCAGGCTTGCACCCCAGCATACCTGTCTCTGTAAGCAAATCTAGCACATACTTCCTTTGAGATAAAACAATCCCCTCTTCACCACGTGCTATCTCGATCCCAAGGAAGTACCTCAGCTGCCGCAAGTCCTTTACCTCAAACTCCTTGCCCAATCTAGCCTTCAGCTGAGCAATCTCACCCTCATCATCACCAGTGATAATCATGTCGTCCACAAACATAGCAAGCATTGTAGTGTGAACTCCATGTCGCCTAAAGAACACTGTATGGTCTGCATTGGTCTGTCGATACCCATGCCTACCATAACTCTCCTAAACCTGTCAAACCAGGCCCGAGGAGACTGCTTCAGCCCATAAAGGGACTTCTTGAGCCGGCACACCTTACCAACCGTCTGTTTCGTGCCAAAACCTGGTGGTACCTCCATGTATACCTCCTCTAACAAATCACCATGGAGAAATGCATTCTTCACATCGAGCTGGTGTAACTTCCAACCCCCATTCGCTGCCAAGGAAATGAGTGTTCGCACTGTGCTCATCTTTGCCACGGGTGCAAAGGTCTCATCATAGTCGATGCCATAAGTCTGACTGTACCCCTTTGCTACCAATCGGGCCTTGTAGCGCTCAACCTGACCCTCTGGGTTTTGCTTCACTGTGAAGACCCACTTGCAACCCACTGCCTTCTTGCCTGGTGGTAGTGACACGAGCTCCCAGGTTTTGTTCTTGTCCAGAGCCCCAAGTTCCTCTAGCATGGCAGCTTTCCACTTCGGATCCTCCTTAGCAACCTGCCAACACTTAGGGATAGAGACAATGTCCAAAGATGCAATGAATGCTCCATGTACAGGTGATATGTGAGAGTAAGAGACAAAGTGGGCAATATCATGTGGAAAGCCATATCGATCAGGTGGAACTCCCGCATTGCTGCGAGAAGTCCTCCTTACCGATAGGGGAGTGAGAGGAGTAGAGAGAGGAATCATATCAACTGTGTACTCTGAATCTGAGATGGATGGTGTAGGTGTCTCAGGAGTCGGAGGAGGCAGGGACAAGGGACTTGACACAGGTGGCACTGTCGGCATGACCCCCTCAGTCTGCTTTCTTCTCCTCGTGTATACTCTCAGCTCCCCCTGAGCCTGAGTTCCACCATTCTCGGGTTTAGTCCTCTCACCGCCCGGCACCACAGCCGACTCCACAATCGGCCCAATCGGTGCAATCGGACAAGGGATATCCCCCACACTCACCATCCTCCTCTCAATACCACTACTATCCTCCCCCTCTCACCTCGTACCTCCTGTATCGAGCGAGTCCTCAAATGGCGATGCAACCTGAGAGGAGTAGTATGGCTCAAGCTCTCTAAATGTGACATCCATACTAACAAACAACCTCCTCTCCACTGGACTCCAGCAAACATATCCCTTCTGAGTAGCCGAGTATCCAACGAACACACACTTCACAGCCCTTGGATCTAGTTTTCCCACATTTGGTCTGTTGTCCTGCACAAAGCACACACAGCCAAAAGTTTTGAGAGGAAGAACATCTCCATTCTTATCTCTCGCAATCTCAATCGGAGACTTCCAATCCAATACCCGTGAGGGCATCCTATTGATCAAGTAGGGCGCTGTTAGGACTGCTTGCCCCCACAAATACTTTGGTACCTTCATCGACATCATCATACTCCTGGTCACCTCAAGGAGATGCCTGTTCTTCCGCTCAGCTACCCCATTCTGCTCTGGTGTGTAAGGACAAGTGGTTTGATGATGTATTCCCTGGGATGACAAGTAATCCCCAAATGCCCTGTTGATGTACTCTGTCCCATTGTCAGATCTCAATACCTTCACAACTGCACCGTATTGAGTCTGAACCCCTTTGTGAAAATCTTTGAAACAAGCAAACACATCACCCTTGTTTTTCATCAGATAGAGCCAGGTCACACGAGAAAAACAATCAATGAAAGAAACAAAATATCGAAATCTATTCATAGTAGTTGTGGGGCAAGGCCTCCATACATCTGAATGTACCAACTCAAAAGGAAAAGAACTCCTACTACCAGAGCTAGAATAAGAGCTTCTGGTGTGTTTTCCTAACTCACATGCATCACATACCAATTTTTCCTTATTAGCCTTTTCAAACAAAGGCGGATACAACCTACTCAAAACAGAAAAGGACGGGTGACCTAAGCGCCTATGATGGAGCAACAGTAGATCCTCCACACTCCTCCCAACTCCTCCTGCATCCTCTACAATAGATGAGAGAGCCGAATTCATACTCCCCCTATCTAGGTACCACACCAGCTACGCCATGTGCCAGTCCCAAGTCGCCGGCCGGTCTCCTTCTCCTGGAAGATCACCTTTGGAATATCAAACAAAACAACACATTTTAGTTGTGATATAATGGCACTGATGGACAAGAGGTTTACAGGAAAGGAAGGAGCATGCAAAACATTATACAAAGTCAAAGTGTTGGTACATTGCACGGTACCCTTACCAACAACGGGCTGAGCTGTGCCATCGGCAATCTGAATGCTCTCTGGGACTGCTAGGTGAGTATAGGAAGAAAACTCCCTAGCAGCACCAGTCACATGTCGAGATGCACCAGAGTCGACTATCCAATCTGGTGATCTAGTGGTGGATATAGAGGCTAGAGCAAGTGTATCAGAAGTACCTGTGGCTGAGTGAGCAAAGGAAGCAATGTTACCTCTGGATGAAGACGAGGTGGACGCATCATCGAGCACACCCTTCTGCTTTTTCTTCATCAAGGCAGTGTAAGCATCCACAACTGCCTGCTCCTCCTCAGAGTGACCCACCTCAGCCATACCCCTTCTTCCTCTTCATCTGCTACCATCAGATTTGCCCGGTAGCCCCCTCTTCCACCACCTCCTGCGACCCCCACGGCCGCGACCACGGCTCCCAGACTGTCCCCGCCCACCTGCATCTCTCTCCTTTGGCGGCTTAGGACAAGCCTGCCTTCCCCCCTGGAAGTCCAGTTGCACCAGACTGGAGCCTAATCCTGCTCTCCTCCTGTACCATGGCCGAGATCGTCTCATCCAGTGAGGGAATCTTCGGCTGTGCTAGCAACACTACACACCTCTGCTCAAAAACCGGGTCCAACCCTCTCAGAAAGTGCATAGTCCTCCTCTGAGCATCTCGCTCCCCTTTCTTGCACGAGGGATCGCTGCATAACACAACGGGTGAGAAATGATCATAATCTGCCCACAACCGCTCCAGATCTACGGCATACTCCTGGATCGATCGATCTCCCTGCACTACTGCTTCAATCTCCCTCTCAATCTGAAACACTCTCAGATTGTTCCCCACTCCGTCATAAGTCCTCTTCAGCTTCTCCCAGACATCCTTGACCCGATCTATGCTCTCCACTGTGGAGGCGATAGAAGGAGTCAATGAACTCAGAAGCCACATATATACTGTCGTGTGAGTGGACTTCCACTCAACCCTCTCTGGAGACCCCGCAGGTGGCTCTTTCTTTTCCCCAAACAAGTACCCCTCCAGATCCTTCCCCTCCAGAGTGTACCTTACCCGACGCGACCAGCTCAGATACGTAGCTGGCCTATCGAGCTTCCTGTCGAGCGGTGGAAGGACTACACTTGGCGCTGGCCTCGGTGTGCTCTCACTCGCAGCCACACTGAACGCTCGCATCAGCGTCTGGAGCTCGGTGACACTTAGCTTTGCCATAATCTCCTCCATCGAATTCTTGCCTTCCTCGGCCATTGATCCGACTCAGATCCCCTTGTCACACATCGTTCGAAGTTCGGATCCCTCCTACCTCTTCCTTATACCCGATCTTGCACACTCGAGATCTAGATCTGAAGCATCCAACACTTCTTTCTCTTATTCTTCTTGACCCGATCTTGATCTATCTCATCAAGATTCGAGTCCAAAGAACCCGATCACAACCCAATCACAACCCGATCAATCCCCTTTTCCGAGTATCGTGGGGTATAGGCCCCCACGCCGGCCAAGTCACCCAAAGACCACCCCTTCTTACCTGTGCCTTTAGAAGAGGGCTGTTGGCCTTGGAAGAAAAGGAGAAAGAGAGGGGCTGTCGGCCTTAGAAGGGAGAGAGAGGCTAGGAGAGGAGAGGGTCGGCCTTAGAAAAGAGAAAGGTTGGGAAAGGAGAGGATCGGCCAAGGAGACGGGTCAGAACAGTGGAGACGGGTCAGAATGGTGGAGCTCGAAGCTAGGCAGAGGCGGCCCGATCTGGCGGAGAGGGGCAGCAAGCTTAGCTGGCAGAGCTAGACGGAGAGGAGATGATGGCCTGACCCGAGCAGAGGCACCTAGAACTGGCGGCCGGAACCCTAGCAGGGGTGGAACTCGGCCAGCTAGGCGAATCTGCCCTGGCGGCGGCCTAGCGGAGCAGACTGGCCCTGGCGGTGGCCTGGCGAAGCAGATCGGCTCTGGCGGCGACCTTGCTGGACTCAGGCGGCAGTGGCGGGAGGTGGCTACTGTGGCTGACCGTTACAGTAGCGAGTGCTACAGTAACAGAGTGTTACTGTAGCGAACAGTGGCTAACCCTAGAAACCTAGCTCTGATACCAAATTGTAAATTGAGCAAAAAGTTACTTTATTGATTAAAGATTCGGGCTTATATAAGCCTTACAATGCACTCTTACAATTAACACCCTAGACTATCCCGTAATGACTATTTACCAATAGGCTCCTAAAAACCCCGAAAACACGTAAACATACAATAAATCTCAACAATATCCAGTCAGTTTCATCCCTCTTTTCTTTCTACCTCTACCTCTACCAGAGAGAGAGAGAGAGAGAGAGATGCCGACACTGAACCTGAGCACACATGTGCCAGTTGATGCCGTGACTTCCTCGTATATACTCAAAGTTTGCACCCGACTCCTCGCCAAAATCATTGGCAAGCCCGAATCTGTCAGTTTTAAATTTATTACACATTCTACTCTATCGCTGTACACCAATGATTGAATTGTTGTTCTTTACATTGTGGTTTTATATCCGTGCCGTGCAGCACAAATAAAGAAACATTTACAAATTATGAGGCATCTATTTATCCTGGCTAGTCTTTTCCTTGCTAATGAGGCAGCTGCATCTTCCTTTTGTCTTTGCGGACAATGTGTTTGATGAAATGCCTCTTACGTACTTCTTTTTTTCACAAGGACAGTTTGCAAGGGCAGTTAAAAGCCCCTAATTTCAAAATCCAAATTGGGGATTAAACTTTCAGTGTACTTAGCACAATTGTATGCTTTCAAATGTGGCAGTATGTGATGATATCACTTAATGGAGGGGTACCAATGTCATTTGCTGGAAGTGAGGAACCCGCTGCTTACGGAGAAGTCATTTCCATAGGTGGTCTGGGAGCAGGTGTAAATGGGAAGCTGAGCTCAGCCTAGCCGAAATTCTTGAATCCAAGCTTTCAATTGAGAGTTCACGCTTTTACATCAAGTTCTACAATGTGCAGGTAATTCTGATTTCTTTTTTGGGGTTTTCTGTATATGTGCTATTGAAAAGCTTTTTAGTCGTGCCTCGGTTCTTGCCTCGGTTGAAACAAAACTCGACCAATTTTTCAAGTGGGCGAATAAGAAATTAAAACTTATGGTTTCACATTCTTTGACTAATCAGGTACCTTATAGATAATTCTTGTTTTTGCTCAAGCCTAGTGTATGGTACGGTATAATATGATGCCCCAGCTTTGATCACCACGTTTTGAATTTAATTATCAATATTTACACATGACATGATATTTAGAGTTTGAATATATGTTCATGGAGGTTTACACATGCATCTATGAGTTTCTCACAATCTTATATACTTAACTCATCAGTTTCTACACAAGGTTCTAATTTGACTGACAATTTTACCCTTTTCTGACAGCCCATCTTTGAAAAATGATTGTGGTTAATTGGCTACATAGAAATTTTGGTTCTTTATATGAAAATGATTGTCTGGTCATGGATTGTAAGCTAACAAATTATCAAAAATTATAAAGGTCCAGAACTCAGTGGAATCCACTGTTTTGTGAAGGTCAGATTTGTGCCAGCTCACTGTTTTTTTTGTGAAGTTTCTTCTTTGCTGCTGAGATTTCAGTAATTACTTAAAAATCCTAAAAAGTTCCAATAAATGGGAAGTTTGGTACTGGGGTACTTATCAGTTCATATCATAACTATGTATGCAATTTGAGGTCACTCCATGGGGTGTAGCCCGGTTTAACATTTAGTTTTTGGGACTGTTTTTTGGAAATGGTATTTGCATCAGTATAATGAAGAACCAAGGTTTGAATAAAACCGTATCGAGTTAGAAATTGATAGTGTTTGCATGAATGACCTTATACCTGTTTCTATATATATTTATCAGGAAAATCCGGTTTTAAAATGAGGAAATAAATTACTGCTTAAGTCCGAATTTTGGCTTCTTATTTTTGACTAATTAAGTCTGAATTTTGACTTAATTCCTTCAAAAAAATGTACATAATTGATTAGATTTTTCTATTATTGACAGGGAAGTTCGAGCTCGCACCATACATCGATGCCCAATATCGAGGATGACGTCGGGGATGAGGGAGAGGATGACGATGTTGATGTAATTATTTGGTTGGATGTGTGATGCTTAGATGTTATTTGGTACGATGTTTGATGCTTAGATGTTATGTTTGATATTATTTGGTACAATGTTTGATGCTTAGATGTTTGATGTTACTTGATACGTTGTTCACTTGTTTGATGCTTAGATGTTATTTTGTGCGATGTTTGATGTTTTATGTTTAAAAGATGTTTGATGTTATTTGATATCTTGTTATATGTTGATATTAAAAGGTTACAAAGCACACGATATTAGATATTGGATGGAATTATTAGAAAAATAAATGACAAACAAAAAATAATGCTTACAGGAGCATTTGGCAATTGGTTTTTGACCATCAGCAGCGTTTAATAGATGGTCGCTGAAAACAAGTATCAACGGCCGTATTTTAAACATTAGTGACTAAATAGATGGTCGCTGAAAAAAGATATCACTGACCGGATTTTAAACATCAGCGACTGAAAGTTGGTCGCTGAAAAAAGGTATCAGCGACCAAAAATCGACACTGAAAGCCTCTAAGATGACGTCAGCAAACACTATCAGCGACCAACAAAATCGGTCGCTGAAAAGATATCAGCGACCGGGATGACGTCAATCAGCGACCGGTGACGTTATCACGCTTGTATCAGTGACGATGCTTTCTGCGACCGGCCATCTACGACCAAATTTGGTCGCTGATGAGTATCAGCGACTGTTGCAGTTATTAGCAGCGACCGGAGATGCGGTCGCTAATACTCTTTTTTGATGTAGTGACTGTCTCCATACATCAAGCTCACATATATCCAACTTTATTCAAAACAGAAATCTAACATATTCATAGAGCAGGAACAAAATTAAAGCACACCCATGCAAATATATATATATTATGAGGAGGGATCAGATTACAACAAATTTGAGTTACAACAATCATTTTTTTCATTTTCAAAGTCCAAATCGTCGATCCAACCGTTCAACATGAGTATCTAAATGAAAATGTGCTTGTAGATCAAATTTTAACATTTTTTTTGAATTTTTTACTATTTATTAGATGGTTACAAAATTCAATGGTCTGAATTGACTAGTTTTTGTAAAATACTTAAGAAATAGTAAAAAATTCAAAAATGTAAAATTTGATCTGAAAGCCATTTTATTGTGGAGATCATGTTGAACGGTTTGGATCGACGATTTGGACTTTGAAAATGAGAAAAAATTGTTGTGTAACTTTGTTGTAACTCAAATTTGTTGTAACTTGATCCCTCCTCATATATTATACTGTCCCATACATCAAGCGCAGCATATATACCAACTTTAATTCAACACAGAAATCCTAACCATATCATAGAGCAGGGAACAAATTAAAGCACACCCATACAAATATATATAGCATTGTAGTTGTAGTGTATATACTGTTTTAAACCCAACAGTATTCAGTGTATCTAGTTATTGCGACTAGATACAACATGATCTTGGGGCAAAGAAATGACACACCGGTACAGTAACCAGGTTTCACATTCAGCAGTTTAAATGCAACGTTGGTTCGGGTTCCATGCTGATGTGTTGGCATGGCATACCGCAACAGCATCGACCACCGTCCCGTGTTTGCCTGTCATCTTCACCGTGTAACCCTTGGTTAGTTTTGCCAGGTGGCAGTAAAAACACAGCGTAAGCATATGTTTGCTGATGGCATGCTACAAGCTCATCTTGTGCCAAGTTTTTACCCCGAAGCGACAATTGTGTACTCTCTTCCCTCGGTGTCTCATCGTTAGAATGAACGTCGTTGATACCTATCAGAGGAAACAATATAAAATTAAGAACGTGTGTTCGACCAAGCGATGTGAATAATTTGCTTCAATATCACTAAGCATCCAAGAATACTAATAAACTACAAACTAATTTTCGTACAAGATAAGCTTAATTAGCATTAATAAATTTTCTGGTAAGTGATGCCTTTTACGTACCAATATGTCAAGATTAAAGATATAAAGGAGTTGCAGAAGTACGGGGATTACCGCTTCGACATTTCTTGTGCCGAGATTGGCAACAGTAAAATCCACCATTGATTCAAGAGAAGTGCACACATCTTCTTCTCCCCCTGTTAACGCCTGGATCCTCACACTGTCTCAGAGTCTCCTTCATTGCTTCTCCTCATCAGAACCAGGCTGAACTGAGAAACCGGCTTAATTATCTCTGGTAATTCTTCAGAAGAAAATGGGATTGACTCAGCCTCACTTCTCGGCAAAAACTTGGCAGTGGCATTTGTTTTCTCAAATTGCATGTTCATCTTGGAACCAGGATGCAGATCTTGTTCTAAGAAAAACAAGTTACTCTGACGATTATCGTGCAGCTGCTTTTCGGTAGCAGCAGAATTGTACACAAGGGGACCTAAAACAATTGTGGACTTAACTCCACCGACAGTTGTGCCACCCGGAGTTCCTTTTCCAGCAACAACGTGGACCCCACCCTTGTTTTTGGAATCCATGACGGTGTCTGTTTATGGAATGAGGGGTTTGCAATCAGAATAAGATTCAATATTTTAGTAAGGCAAAAACTTTGTTTATCATTTTAGTGTTTCTGGTAAGGATTTAATAAAGGACACAATAATTTAGATTATGGTGTGCAGAGGCGGATTCAGTAAGGATGAATGGGGTCAATTGCCCCTGTTTATTTTTAAAATTCACGTGCTTAGTCATGATTTTGCTATATAGTCTAGAATAAAATGTTATGGATACTGTAAAGAATAAAATTTTATATAATTGATCCCAATGTGTGTTTGACCATCATAACTTGAAAGTCCGCCTCTACCCTTGATTGTGTGGATACCTATAGGTCCAAAATCCGTACTGTATATATGTTATTTGGTATTGTTATCTACCAATGCTTTGTTCAATAAATACTAAAAAAAATTAGCAAGCTCAATTTCAATATATGTATATATCCCGACATTAATCCAGTGACAATATCAAGTACTAATAAGGCACTTTGGCAGCAATGGTTTTAACACAATATATTAAGAACTTGTATTCTTATTTTGAGTATTCTCTTGAGTACACTACGCTACGCAGTGTGTATATTTTGAGTATATTCTTACAATGTGAGATTTGATAAACAGTACAATGTTACTAACAGGGGCAGAGATAATTTTTATACCAGAGCTTAAAAGATCAGTTATGGCAGTGGGCATATGAGTATTGGGTAAGACAGTGTGCCAGTAAACCTGAGCAGGCAGTAACGCTGCATTGCTTGCTATAACTCCAATCTACAAATAACAGAAAGTCAGAAACCCAAATAAACTTTCTATTAATCAAAGATTCTGAGTCATATATATATTTCTTTTTTACAAGTACAAACCAGGAGAGAGCAAAGGAGGGGCAAGAAACTATCCATAAGCAGAATTGGGGTACACTCTCAGAAGGCAGAGGAGTAGTGATATGGATTTATGTAAAGGGAAGGTGCCTTCATGTCATTTATATAGTTGTTTATCAAATTAAAAATCTAATAACACATCATATAATGTCTAATAAAAGATCAACTCCTACTGTCAGCTAGGGATATCTTTCGCAGATTTCTTGTTTGGCATTTTCGCTCAAATAAGTTTTCTTTGAATTTTTCCATCTAATGTCAAGCCTATGCGCCTTACGCCAAAAAAAAAAAGAATCTTTGAATTCATGCTGTCATTATATTTCTACTGTTAGGATTATGAGCTGTTAGTGTTAATTAGTTCTACTTATTTGCACATTTGCCACAAAGGACATACACTGAATATTGTTACATACAAGAAGAAAGCTGTTGTTGATTAGACGTTAGTGAGTGATGTGTTGATTTGTAGTTGGTAATTAAGATTCAAGGGTAGGAAGAAATTTACAACTGTCGGCACCACACAATGTAATCAATTAATTACTGTAATTTCACATGTCCATCTAACTCCTCAAGCAATAAAATCCAATTTCCTTTTGGAGGCCCGTAATAAATTATTCCAGCCTAATTAATTTTTTTTTATTTTCCGCAGCCCGTTGGTCCTCCTGGATAATCGTTGAAGCAAATTTCAATTTGTGATTTGTGAACAAGGAAGAAAACAACGAACCGAAATGAAGGGCGACGCAAGTCACTGGGTCAGGTCGCGACACGAGTCCGCTCCTCGGTCCGGTCCAATGGGTTTTACAGTCCAGTTCTGAACCGGCCGAGTTTTTTCAATACACTATTGTTCAGAGGCGGAGGTAAAGAGGGAGTATGGGGGTCAATTGACCCCCATATTTTTTTTTTACTATGTATGATTTTCTATGTAATTTAGAGTAAAATGTCAAAAAACCATAAAATTGACCCCCATTCTCCATACGAAATTTTATATGATTGACCCCCATATATATTTGACCCCCATAATTCGAAAGTCTACCTCCGCCCCTATGCTTGTTTATTATCGGGTGCAACAAAATCAAGTTGGTTAGGATAACAATGTTATTTCTATTTTTATCTAAAAGATTTTGTACCTAGAAAAGAAATATCGCTTCCTAATTGCACCAATCTTTGTGGATTGTCTTGAGATTTCTTTCGAAATGGATCAAAATATATACCATTTTGATTAATATTTGAAAGAGGGTCTCCAATCTTTTTTATTCATTGGGATTCCGTTAATATTCCATTACAAAAATAGAAAGTTCGAAACAATGCAATTACTAATTCATGATCTGGCATTTTATTTTTTAATAAAAAAAGGAGACTCGTATGGAAAGCTTAAAGAAGACACTCGTTCAGAACTTGTATGATGAGGTGGAGTCCATGTTATCGAATTTGAAAGACATGAGAATTAATTATGAATCGTATTTGATACATGAGTTCTTCACTCCAAGAAGAAGTCGTGTCAAGTCTAGGGTGAAGAACTCAAGGATGTTTCATGACTGAACCAAACACATCGAGGTGGATTGTCATTTTATTTGAGAAAAAATATTTATAGCGGATGTGTTCACAAAAGAATTATATTCGAGGCCGTTTGAAGAAAATATTGGCAAGTTAGTTTTGATTGATATCTATACGTCTAACTTAAGAGAGAGAGTGAGAAATATTATTAGGGGTGTATTAATTAGCCACAAAGCTATATAACATCTTCATCATTGGATAATTAAGAAAAAAAAATGGAGCTAAGAAATAGACTCCACCTTTTTTTTCCCCCTAAAATAGAATATAACCGTTACAGAGCAAAGTTTACGTTAGACGATCGAGGTGCATAAATACACCATAGGATTGTGTAATAAATACAACATATCAGAATTGAATAAAAACAATTCATCATCAATATTCCGTATTTAATTCAACAGCTTTTAACAACGGAACATTTTTGGGAAATTATGCTAACAAATATCATCTTATAAACACACACATATGTATATACTCACTACAACAAAATATAGTATCAGTGATCGGCATTAGCAACCAGTGCAGTGGCCGTTCGCTGAAATTTTTTTTCAGCAACCGTATCAGCGACCCCTTTTTTTCCGGTCGCTGAAAGTGTTGGGTAAAAAAAAAATATCTGATTTCGCGCGCCACCCCCTTTCTCTCCACGCGATTTTGCCAGATCCAAAAACCTGAGTTTTTGGCGATTCCTCCACGCCACTCCTTTTCTCTCCTCCGTGCAAAGAGCTCCGCCGATCCGCCGATCCACCTCCGTCGCTCTCCACCTCGCGCGCCCCAGACCTAGACCCAACCCAACGCGAGGAGCTCCGCCGATCCGCCACTACCTCCTTGCCTCGCAGCTCAACCAACTCGAGGAGCTCCGCCGCTCCGCGCCAGATCTGAGCCGAGCCGCTCTGAGAAATCCCTTGCCTCGTCTCCTCGTCAGCTCCCTGAGAAATCCCTCGCCACCTCTTCAGCTCAGTTGGTCTCAGGTCTCACGTCACTTCTCTCGCTTAGTCGCTTTCACTTTTCTTAGAAATTTCTTTAAATTTAATCAATCAACGCTGCTAACTTCAATCAATCACTTTTCTTAGATATGACCGACTGACCTTAGATATCATGTCTTGTGATATCAATTGTAAATTGAGCAAAAAGTTACTTTATTGATTAAAGCTTCGGGCTTATATAAGCCTTAAAATGCACTCTTACAATTAACACCCTAGACTATCCCGTAATGACCTATTTACCAATAGGCCCCTAAAAACCCCGAAAACACGTAAACATACAATAAATCTCAACACTCCCCCTCAAGATGGGCGAAAGATATCCACTAAGCCCATCTTGTCACATCCTCTCGCTAAGTCCAACGAATTGAGTCCTTTCGTCAGACAATCTGCTGGTTGGTCTTTAGTTGCAACATGGCCTAACTCCAGGAGTCCACTGTTCAACTTCTCCTTGATGAAGAACCTATCGATCTCGATATGCTTGGTCCAATCATGCTGCACTGGATTGTTGGCGATACTGATGGCTGACTTGTTATCGCACCACAACTTCATTTGGGCCCCTTGGTCCATCTCGAGCTCCACCAGCAGGGCTCTCAACCACAACATCTCTGCCACGCCTAAGGCCATGGCCCTGTACTCTGCCCCGGCTGTGGATCTCGCAACCACTGTTTGCTTCTTGCTCTTCCAGGAGACCAGATTGCCCCCTACAAATATGCAATATCCAGACGTGGACTTCCTGTCATCGGCACAACTAGCCCAGTCTGAATCACAATAGCCCTCAATGTTGAAGTGCCCATTCTTCCTGAAGATCAACCCCTTCCCTGGTGCACTCTTCAGGTACCTCAGAATCTGGTACACAGCATCCATGTGACCCTCTCTAGGATCATGCATATAGCGACTCACCACACTCACAGCAAAGGATATGTCAGGACGAGTGTGGCTCAAATAGATCAAGCGGCCCACCAACCTCTGGTACCTCTCTCTATCAACTGGCTCTCCTGCCTCAGCACTCAGCTTAGACTTCTGGTCAATGGGAGCAGCTGCAGGCTTGCACCCCAGCATACCTGTCTCTGTAAGCAAATCTAGCACATACTTCATTTGAGATAAAACAATCCCCTCTTCACCACGTGCTATCTCGATCCCAAGGAAGTACCTCAGCTGCCGCAAGTCCTTTACCTCAAACTCCTTGCCCAATCTAGCCTTCAGCTGAGCAATCTCACCCTCATCATCACCAGTGATAATCATGTCGTCCACAAACATAGCAAGCATTGTAGTGTGAACTCCATGTCGCCTAAAGAACACTGTATGGTCTGCATTGGTCTGTCGATACCCCATGCCTACCATAACTCTCCTAAACCTGTCAAACCAGGCCCGAGGAGACTGCTTCAGCCCATAAAGGGACTTCTTGAGCCGGCACACCTTACCAACCGTCTGTTTCGTGCCAAAACCTGGTGGTACCTCCATGTATACCTCCTCTAACAAATCACCATGGAGAAATGCATTCTTCACATCGAGCTGGTGTAACTTCCAACCCCCATTCGCTGCCAAGGAAATGAGTGTTCGCACTGTGCTCATCTTTGCCACGGGTGCAAAGGTCTCATCATAGTCGATGCCATAAGTCTGACTATACCCCTTTGCTACCAATCGGGCCTTGTAGCGCTCAACCCGACCCTCTGGGTTTTGCTTCACTGTGAAGACCCACTTGCAACCCACTGCCTTCTTGCCTGGTGGTAGTGACACGAGCTCCCAGGTTTTGTTCTTGTCCAGAGCCCCAAGTTCCTCTAGCATGGCAGCTTTCCACTTCGGATCCTCCTTAGCAACCTGCCAACACTTAGGGATAGAGACAATGTCCAAAGATGCAATGAATGCTCCATGTACAGGTGATATGTGAGAGTAAGAGACAAAGTGGGCAATATCATGTGGAAAGCCATATCGATCAGGTGGAACTCCCGCATTGCTGCGAGAGGTCCTCCTTACCGATAGGGGAGTGGGAGGAGTAGAGAGAGGAATCATATCACCTGTGTACTCTGAATCTGAGGTGGATGGTGTAGGTGTCTCAGGAGTCGGAGGAGGCAGGGACAAGGGACTTGGCACAGGTGGCACTGTCGGCATAACTCCCTCAGTCTGCTTTCTTCTCCTCGTGTATACTCTCAGCTCCCCCTGAGCCTGAGTTCCACCATTCTCGGGTTCGGTCCTCTCACCGCCCGGCACCACAGCCGACTCCACAATCGGCCCAATCGGCGCAATCGGACAAGGAATATCCCCCACACTCACCATCCTCCTCTCAATACCACTACTATCCTCCCCCTCTCGCCTCGTACCTCCTGTATCGAGCGAATCCTCAAATGGCGATGCAACCTGAGAGGAGTAGTATGGCTCAAGCTCTCTAAATGTGACATCCATACTAACAAACAACCTCCTCTCCACTGGACTCCAGCAAACATATCCCTTCTGAGTAGCCGAGTATCCAACGAACACACACTTCACAGCCCTTGGATCTAGTTTTCCCACATTTGGTCTGTTGTCCTGCACAAAGCACACACAGCCAAAAGTTTTGAGAGGAAGAACATCTCCATTCTTATCTCTCGCAATCTCAATCGGAGACTTCCAATCCAATACCCGTGAGGGCATCCTATTGATCAAGTAGGGCGCTGTTAGGACTGCTTGCCCCCACAAATACTTTGGTACCTTCATCGACATCATCATACTCCTGGTCACCTCAAGGAGATGCCTGTTCTTCCGCTCAGCTACCCCATTCTGCTCTGGTGTGTAAGGACAAGTGGTTTGATGATGTATTCCCTGGGATGACAAGTAATCCCCAAATGCCCTGTTGATGTACTCTGTCCCATTGTCAGATCTCAATACCTTCACAACTGCACCGTATTGAGTCTGAACCCCTTTGTGAAAATCTTTGAAACAAGCAAACACATCACCCTTGTTTTTCATCAGATAGAGCCAGGTCACACGAGAAAAACAATCAATGAAAGAAACAAAATATCGAAATCTATTCATAGTAGTTGTGGGGCAAGGCCTCCATACATCTGAATGTACCAACTCAAAAGGAAAAGAACTCCTACTACCAGAGCTAGAATAAGAGCTTCTGGTGTGTTTTCCTAACTCACATGCATCACATACCAATTTTTCCTTATTAGCCTTTTCAAACAAAGGCGGATACAACCTACTCAAAACAGAAAAGGACGGGTGACCTAAGCGCCTATGATGGAGCAACAGTAGATCCTCCACACTCCTCCCAACTCCTCCTGCATCCTCTACAATAGATGAGAGCCGAATTCATACTCCCCCTATCTAGGTACCACAACCAGCTACGCCATGTGCCAGTCCCAAGTCGCCGGCCGGTCTCCTTCTCCTGGAAGATCACCTTTGGAATATCAAACAAAACAACACATTTTAGTTGTGATATAATGGCACTGATGGACAAGAGGTTTACAGGAAAGGAAGGAGCATGCAAAACATTATACAAAGTCAAAGTGTTGGTACATTGCACGGTACCCTTACCAACAACGGGCTGAGCTGTGCCATCGGCAATCTGAATGCTCTCTGGGACTGCTAGGTGAGTATAGGAAGAAAACTCCCTAGCAGCACCAGTCACATGTCGAGATGCACCAGAGTCGACTATCCAATCTGGTGATCTAGTGGTGGATATAGAGGCTAGAGCAAGTGTATCAGAAGTACCTGTGGCTGAGTGAGCAAAGGAAGCAATGTTACCTCTGGATGAAGACGAGGTGGACGCATCATCGAGCACACCCTTCTGCTTTTTCTTCATCAAGGCAGTGTAAGCATCCACAACTGCCTGCTCCTCCTCAGAGTGACCCACCTCAGCCATACCCCCTTCTTCCTCTTCATCTGCTACCATCAGATTTGCCCGGTAGCCCCCTCTTCCACCACCTCTGCGACCCCCACGGCCGCGACCACGGCTCCCAGACTGTCCCCGCCCACCTGCATCTCTCTCCTTTGGCGGCTTAGGACAAGCCTGCCTTCCCCCCTGGAAGTCCAGTTGCACCAGACTGGAGCCTAATCCTGCTCTCCTCCTGTACCATGGCCGAGATCGTCTCATCCAGTGAGGGAATCTTCGGCTGTGCTAGCAACACTACACACCTCTGCTCAAAAACCGGGTCCAACCCTCTCAGAAAGTGCATAGTCCTCCTCTGAGCATCTCGCTCCCCTTTCTTGCACGAGGGATCGCTGCATAACACAACGGGTGAGAAATGATCATAATCTGCCCACAACCGCTCCAGATCTACGGCATACTCCTGGATCGATCGATCTCCCTGCACTACTGCTTCGATCTCCCTCTCAATCTGAAACACTCTCAGATTGTTCCCCACTCCGTCATAAGTCCTCTTCAGCTTCTCCCAGACATCCTTGACCCGATCTATGCTCTCCACTGTGGAGGCGATAGAAGGAGTCAATGAACTCAGAAGCCACATATATACTGTCGTGTGAGTGGACTTCCACTCGACCCTCTCTGGAGACCCCGCAGGTGGCTCTTTCTTTTCCCCAAACAAGTACCCCTCCAGATCCTTCCTCCAGAGTGTACCTTACCCGACGCGACCAGCTCAGATACGTAGCTGGCCTATCGAGCTTCCTGTCGAGCGGTGGAAGGACTACACTTGGCGCTGGCCTCGGTGTGCTCTCACTCGCAGCCACACTGAACGCTCGCATCAGCGTCTGGAGCTCGGTGACACTCAGCTTTGCCATAATCTCCTCCATCGAATTCTTGCCTTCCTCGGCCATTGATCCGACTCAGATCCCCTTGTCACACATCGTTCGAAGTTCGGATCCCTCCTACCTCTTCCTTATACCCGATCTTGCACACTCGAGATCTAGATCTGAAGCATCCAACACTTCTTTCTCTTATTCTTCTTGACCCGATCTTGATCTATCTCATCAAGATTCGAGTCCAAAGAACCCGATCACAACCCAATCACAACCCGATCAATCCCCTTTTCCGAGTATCGTGGGGTATAGGCCCCCCACGCCGGCCAAGTCACCCAAAGACCACCCCTTCTTACCTGTGCCTTTAGAAGAGGGCTGTTGGCCTTGGAAGAAAAGGAGAAAGAGAGGGGCTGTCGGCCTTAGAAGGGAGAGAGAGGCTAGGAGAGGAGAGGGTCGGCCTTAGAAAAGAGAAAGGTTGGGAAAGGAGAGGATCGGCCAAGGAGACGGGTCAGAACAGTGGAGACGGGTCAGAATGGTGGAGCTCGAAGCTAGGCAGAGGCGGCCGGATCTGGCGGAGAGGGGCAGCAAGCTTAGCTGGCGGAGCTAGACGGAGAGGAGATGATGGCCTGACCCGAGCAGAGGCACCTAGAACTGGCGGCCGGAACCCTAGCAGGGGTGGAACTCGGCCAGCTAGGCGAATCTGCCCTGGCGGCGGCCTAGCGGAGCAGACTGGCCCTGGCGGTGGCCTGGCGAAGCAGATCGGCTCTGGCGGCGACCTTGCTGACTCAGGCGGCAGTGGCGGGAGGTGGCTACTGTGGCTGACCGTTACAGTAGCGAGTGCTACAGTAACAGAGTGTTACTGTAGCGAACAGTGGCTAACCCTAGAAACCTAGCTCTGATACCAAATTGTAAATTGAGCAAAAAGTTACTTTATTGATTAAAGATTCGGGCTTATATAAGCCTTACAATGCACTCTTACAATTAACACCCTAGACTATCCCGTAATGACCTATTTACCAATAGGCTCCTAAAAACCCCGAAAACACGTAAACATACAATAAATCTCAACAATATCCAGTCAGTTTCATCCCTCTTTTCTTTCTACCTCTACCTCTACCAGAGAGAGAGAGAGAGAGAGATGCCGACACTGAACCTGAGCACACATGTGCCAGTTGATGCCGTGACTTCCTCGGATATACTCAAAGTTTGCACCCGACTCCTCGCCAAAATCATTGGCAAGCCCGAATCTGTCAGTTTTAAATTTATTACACATTCTACTCTATCGCTGTACACCAATGATTGAATTGTTGTTCTTTACATTGTGGTTTTATATCCGTGCCGTGCAGCACAAATAAAGAAACATTTACAAATTATGAGGCATCTATTTATCCTGGCTAGTCTTTTCCTTGCTAATGAGGCAGCTGCATCTTCCTTTTGTCTTTGCGGACAATGTGTTTGATGAAATGCCTCTTACGTACTTCTTTTTTTCACAAGGACAGTTTGCAAGGGCAGTTAAAAGCCCCTAATTTCAAAATCCAAATTGGGGATTAAACTTTCAGTGTACTTAGCACAATTGTATGCTTTTCAAATGTGGCAGTATGTGATGATATCACTTAATGGAGGGGTACCAATGTCATTTGCTGGAAGTGAGGAACCCGCTGCTTACGGAGAAGTCATTTCCATAGGTGGTCTGGGAGCAGGTGTAAATGGGAAGCTGAGCTCAGCCTAGCCGAAATTCTTGAATCCAAGCTTTCAATTGAGAGTTCACGCTTTTACATCAAGTTCTACAATGTGCAGGTAATTCTGATTTCTTTTTTGGGGTTTTCTGTATATGTGCTATTGAAAAGCTTTTTAGTCGTGCCTCGGTTCTTGCCTCGGTTGAAACAAAACTCGACCAATTTTTCAAGTGGGCGAATAAGAAATTAAAACTTATGGTTTCACATTCTTTGACTAATCAGGTACCTTATAGATAATTCTTGTTTTTGCTCAAGCCTAGTGTATGGTACGGTATAATATGATGCCCCAGCTTTGATCACCACGTTTTGAATTTAATTATCAATATTTTACACATGACATGATATTTAGAGTTTGAATATATGTTCATGGAGGTTTACACATGCATCTATGAGTTTCTCACAATCTTATATACTTAACTCATCAGTTTCTACACAAGGTTCTAATTTGACTGACAATTTTACCCTTTTCTGACAGCCCATCTTTGAAAAATGATTGTGGTTAATTGGCTACATAGAAATTTTGGTTCTTTATATGAAAATGATTGTCTGGTCATGGATTGTAAGCTAACAAATTATCAAAAATTATAAAGGTCCAGAACTCAGTGGAATCCACTGTTTTGTGAAGGTCAGATTTGTGCCAGCTCACTGTTTTTTTGTGAAGTTTCTTCTTTGCTGCTGAGATTTCAGTAATTACTTAAAAATCCTAAAAAGTTCCAATAAATGGGAAGTTTGGTACTGGGGTACTTATCAGTTCATATCATAACTATGTATGCAATTTGAGGTCACTCCATGGGGTGTAGCCCGGTTTAACATTTAGTTTTTGGGACTGTTTTTTGGAAATGGTATTTGCATCAGTATAATGAAGAACCAAGGTTTGAATAAAACCGTATCGAGTTAGAAATTGATAGTGTTTGCATGAATGACCTTATACCTGTTTCTATATATATTTATCAGGAAATCCGGTTTTAAAATGAGGAAATAAATTACTGCTTAAGTCCGAATTTTGGCTTCTTATTTTTGACTAATTAAGTCTGAATTTTGACTTAATTCCTTCAAAAAAATGTACATAATTGATTAGATTTTTCTATTATTGACAGGGAAGTTCGAGCTCGCACCATACATCGATGCCCAATATCGAGGATGACGTCGGGGATGAGGGAGAGGATGACGATGTTTGATGTAATTATTTGGTTGGATGTGTGATGCTTAGATGTTATTTGGTACGATGTTTGATGCTTAGATGTTATGTTTGATATTATTTGGTACAATGTTTGATGCTTAGATGTTTGATGTTACTTGATACGTTGTTCACTTGTTTGATGCTTAGATGTTATTTTGTGCGATGTTTGATGTTTTATGTTTAAAAGATGTTTGATGTTATTTGATATCTTGTTATATGTTGATATTAAAAGGTTACAAAGCACACGATATTAGATATTGGATGGAATTATTAGAAAAATAAATGACAAACAAAAAATAATGCTTACAGGAGCATTTGGCAATTGGTTTTTGACCATCAGCAGCGTTTAATAGATGGTCGCTGAAAACAAGTATCAACGGCCGTATTTTAAACATTAGTGACTAAATAGATGGTCGCTGAAAAAAGATATCACTGACCGGATTTTAAACATCAGCGACTGAAAGTTGGTCGCTGAAAAAAGGTATCAGCGACCAAAAATCGACACTGAAAGCCTCTAAGATGACGTCAGCAAACACTATCAGCGACCAACAAAATCGGTCGCTGAAAAGATATCAGCGACCGGGATGACGTCAATCAGCGACCGGTGACGTTATCACGCGTGTATCAGTGACGATGCTTTCTGCGACCGGCCATCTACGACCAAATTTGGTCGCTGATGAGTATCAGCGACCGTTGCAGTTATTAGCAGCGACCGGAGATGCGGTCGCTAATACTCTTTTTTGCTGTAGTGACTGTCTCCATACATCAAGCTCACATATATCCAACTTTATTCAAAACAGAAATCTAACATATTCATAGAGCAGGAACAAAATTAAAGCACACCCATGCAAATATATATATTATGAGGAGGAATCAAGTTACAACAATTTTGAGTTACAACAATCATTTTTTTCATTTTTAAAGTTCAAATCGTCGATCCAAACCGTTCAACATGATTATCTAAATAAAATGTGCTTGTAGATCAAATTTTACATTTTTTTGAATTTTTTTACTATTTATTAAGATGGGTACAAAATTCAATGGTCTGAATATGACTATTTTTTGTAAAATACTTAATAAATAGTAAAAAATTCAAAAAAATGTAAAATTTGATCTGCAAGCACATTTTATTGTGGAGATCATGTTGAACGGTTTGGATCGACGATTTGGACTTTGAAAATGAAAAAAATGGTTGTTGTAACTTTGTTGTAACTCAAATTTGTTGTAACTTGATCCCTCCTCATATTTATACTGTCCCATACATCAAGCGCACATATATCCAACTTTATTCAACACAGAAATCTAACATATTCATAGAGCAGGAACAAAATTAAAGCACACCCATACAAATATATATAGCATTGTAGTGTAGTGTATATACTGTTTTAACCCAACAGTATTCATTGTAGTCTAGTTATTGCGACTAAATACAACATGATCTTGGGGCAAGAAATGACACACCGGTACAGTACCAGGTTTCACATTCAGCAGTTTAAATGCAACGTGGTTCGGGTTCCATGCTGATGTGTTGGCATGGCATACCGCAACAGCATCGACCACCGTCCCGTGTTTGCCTGTCATCTTCACCGTGTAACCCTTGGTTGAGTTTGCAGGTGGCAGTAAAACACAGCGTAAGCATATGTTTGCTGATGGCATGCTACAAGCTCATCTTGTGCCAAGTTTTTTACCCCTGAAGCGACAATTGTGTACTCTTCCCTCGGTGTCTCATCTTTAGAATGAACTGTCGTTGATACCTATCAGAGGAAACATATAAAATTAAGAACGTGTGTTCGACCAAGCTATGTTGAATAATTTGCTTCAATATCACTAAGCATCACAAGAATACTAATAAACTACAAACTTAATTTTCGTACAAGATAAGCTTAATTAGCATTAATATAATTTCTGGTAAG